>JAUYWG010000066.1:15011848-15034385 GCA_034779775.1 Enteromius afrohamiltoni | reverse complement strand
CTCTTCACAATATCCCACAGATTCTCTCTGGGGTTCAGGTCAGGAGAGTTGAGCACAGTAATACCATGCTCAGTAAACCATTTACCAGCGGTTTTAGCACTGTGAGCAGGTGCCAGGTCGTGGCACAATATGCTAATTGTTTGAGTAGGACCTGTATATCTACACCTACAATGGCCAAGGTGGGTCAAAAAGTACAGCTGAATGTTGGGTGAACAGAACAGGTGTTTTAACCAGGTGCACTGTACATTGATACTGTATAGTTACTGTAATGCTTCACATCTTGTTTGTGAGCAATGACACGAGGACTCGTCATTCTGATGGGGCTGATGTGTTCAAAGACATACTTACTTATGAGGAAAAGACAGGTTTTTGCAGGTAATCTGTTTGTATAAATAGTTTTAAATCATGAACTTATTGGTTTGTAAAAGGTATCTAGTGACATCAAGGCACCTTGAAATCAATTTCACCTTAAGTATTAGTCAAGACTTGATTAAAATGGTATAGCATCATTTGAAATTAATTTTGCATGGCAATTTCTTCTGCTGGCAACTGGGGGAAAACTGAAGTTATTCCTACATAGAAATTGTTCAGTTTGCATAAAATCAACACCATGTCTAGTTTTAATGTCAGCCTGATTTACATGCTTTTTATGTTAACTTTTCAAAATCAATTGCCCACTGGGTAAGGATGATTCTAGAAACCCAATAAACAAACTGAAAAACTGTAAATGCTTTCAGAAATATTCAAACAGTCAAATGTCGAAAAAAATGACAAAAATTTCATGTTTAACTGCATCCTGCATTTTGTACATGACCTGTTTACCACATGATTGTCGCTATATAAAACTGAATATTGCATAGAAGTTGTGACACCCAAGTTTAAGTCTTTATATTTTATTTCCGTTCATCTTTTGTTTTAATTTTATTTGTGTATGTTTTCCCCCAAATCAGAAGTTTGTCTCAAATGTTATTGAGAGAAATTTTGCGAACTTAATTCATAAAATGAATAACAAAAAAAATATATAAAATAGTTTAATCTAACCACTTGAGGATGACAGTCCATGTTTATTGTTACTATCATTTGTTGAAAAACAAATAATCAAAAAACAGTTTATTTATTTTTCAGGCATCATTTTTGTACTTTATTTGAGCACTTTAAAATTATCTAACTTTACTGCCAAAAATATAAAAGCATACCTCTCTAAAGATAAGTTAAAGGTAGAACATACATCTAATACACACACATCACAGGGCATGATGAGTGATTCAAACAAAATGATCATAACAAAAATGAGATGACAGCTGGCTGTCTTGGTTATTATCTCTGTGAACAAACTTCCTGTAGGTTACAGCCACTACAGCCATGATAACCACACTGCACTCTGACTATCCACACGTTTGAGCAGACTTTCTCACTTTCTCGCGTCATCAGGTCTTTCACAAACATAGTAAGATTCTTTGTAATTTTACAGTAACACCGGCAACACCTGTTAAATGTTGCAAAGTGCGATAAAAAAAATAAAAAAAACAGAAAAAACGTTTGAAATAGTTTTTTTCAGCATGATGTCATAGGAGAACCTCATTAAGTTCCACATAGAACTTTTTATTTCCTAGTTCTTCAGAGAAAAAACAAGATCTGTATACTGGTCAACTACATCATTTTATTTGTGTAAATGAGCTGTCTAAAAACACCAGGTATGGTGTGCAACAAGGCTCAGTTTTGGGCACTTTTCTGTTCTCTATGTACATGCTCCCTTTTGGTGTTGTTTTTTAGACAGCATGTCGTTACTTTTCATAGCTAACAAGTTTTTAATAAGTTTAATAAGTTTTTTTTTTTTTTTTATTATTGGCAGATTACATTAAGGAGATTTGACACAAAATATATAGCAATTTCCAGGATCTGAACAGTTCACCCTTAATCTCTGTCTGTAAGACCATGTTAGACCAAGAGTTTCCACCTGAGAAGTTAGGGTTATTTATGAAACATTCTTTTCTCATTATGATGCGAATAAAGTAGTGAATGCATTTGGTTTTGATTATTATTATTACTGTAACATCGGGTACATTCCAGTCATCTCTTCACTACTTACTTTTTTTTACATATATATCATGTATTGCTCTAGCCCATCTACTGTATAGTTCAGACCCTTCTGTTTCTCTACCCACACCTTGAGGCGACCAGTTTTGAGGTTTACTGTTTTTAAAGCTACTCTTCATATGCATTTATCTCACTTATTTTCAGATCTTAACAAATGTCTGTCACCAAAAGAGGATGTTTCTCATTATCAATCCTGCATGTTTTATTAATTTGTTGAAACATGTCAGGTGAGGTGGATTTCCCCAACTGGATGTTGGTTTCTCCCAGAGCTGCTTACTTATCGTATCTGATTGTATCTTATTTTATACTGGGGAGTTTTTCTTTTGTATTGTTTTTGGCTTGCTTGATAAGATAACTATAAGGCACTATTCTTTTCTATCCTATTCTTTAAAGCTGTTTTGAAACTATATTTATTGTGCTATGTGCTAGCATGTATGTAAAAAGAATATAATTCAATTGTTTTAAAGAAGCAGTTAACCAATGTACACTTTCTCCTAATAACCATATGACGACATATAAGAACTCTAAACAGAGATAAATCGTTATTAAAAATAAGAGGGTTGTTTTTGTAGCAAAGATATGAAAAATAACGACTGAAGACCACAGTGTCATGGTACTCAATGGCAATCTTCAGAGCATGAAGAACTTTGTATAGTCATGCCAAAAACTAAGGGATCACTGCTAGTGATCCTATATGCAGTTAGCAAGTGCTGAACATGCCACAGATAGCAGTACTGATGCTCTACTACCATCATCTGGCAATGAAGAGTATTTTGTACAGTATATGTACTGTACTGAAGCATTATTTCTACCCAGCTGAAATTACACCAATTTGAACAATTTGGAATACTCTATGTATACAGCTTTGTGAGAATAGTTTGGGGCAGACAATTGTTGTGTAATCAATTCCAGCATAACTGTTTACAAAGCAAAGTCTGCAAAGACATTGCTACTTTTGAATTTATAAATGATAAAAAAAAAACATTAGAAATATGTTTTAAATTATTATTATTATTATTTGAATTTAATTATTACTACTACTACTTTAGCACCATCCATTTTTTGCATACAAAATAAAATAAATAAATAAATCATTAGAGATGAGAATGCAACAAGGTTCAGTCTTGGACACCTTGTATTTTGTGCTGTATGTACATGCTCCCTTTTGGTGTTATTATTAGACAACGTGTCATTACTGTTCAACTAACAGCTTTCCAGATTTTCTTGTTACACTAAGGAGATTTAACACAAAATATTAAGTGGTTTCCAGGGTCAAAACGGTTTTGTTTTCTCAATTTTTGTCTGTAAAACCACTTTTTAGATAAGTTTTTTTTATTTTTTATTATTTCTTACTATGATGCTGATAAAGCAGTGACTGCTCTTTAACAAACATTCATACCACTGCAGGTGTATAAGATAATGGCCTACCTGGTAGCACACATACATCAAGGAGATGAATTATTTAGGTTGTTTGCTCATCTGCAATACATCTATTGGATGTCTCCTTTTAGATGTCAAATAGACGTCTATTGGATGTTTTGAAGATGTTAATGATTTAGAATGTATGTAAAACTGACATTTGAAAGACGTCTACCAAGACGTCTGTAGCCAACAGATGCTTTCAAGATCAAGAGATCTTTAACAGTATGCTATCTGGGTACAACTTTTCTCCCACATCCCACTTTATTTCCCATTCCAATGATAAAAATCTGCATCAGGTCAAGAAGATTAGTAAATAACAGTAATAATAGCAATAAAATGTTTTACATCAGCCTATACTATTGTTTATGTATTATTTTTATCATTATTATTACTTTTTTGGCATTTTTATCCTTGAATATATATATATATATATATATATGATGTGAGTGTGTGTGTGTGTGTGTGTGTGTGTGTAAATACGGTGTAATATCACCCGGATACGTTTATTAGATTCGAGCGAATATCCTTTATGGAAACAGCGGCATAACAGCTGCCGTCTGACGAATCCGGAGCGCTTTCATCAGCAGTCTCCAGTCTCGGCATTGGTTCATCCCGAGTCCAGGCGAGAAGCAGCAGCGGCACAAACATGTCTGTCTAGTGCTCCAGCAGCATGTGCATCGTCCTGTTATGTCGGGTTTAGGATGATATGGGCTCGGCGGAGGATGTGACAGTTGTCCGCGGGCATCATGAGGATATTAACGGCGTCGGGGCTCTTCCTGGCCTTCTGCTCCATCGGGCTCTTGACCATGGCCATCAGCACGGACTATTGGTACGAAACAGATGCGCGGAAACACCGGGACAGATGCAAAAAATACGCCAGCAAGAGAAACGACCCAGGATACATCTACATTTCCAACCAGAACCTCCCACTGCGGATGCTACCCAAAGCGAGTCCTCTGCGGGAATCCCCGCACCCTGAGCCCGTTATGGAATCACGCTGCAACCGCCGCTACAACTCCACCACGACCGGACTCTGGAGGAAATGCCATCGGGACGGGTTCGATCTGGAGAACGAGGACCTGATTTTTAAAGGTGAAGATGATGATGCTAAACGGGCCACATGTGACCAGTAGCTAGATCTGAAGCTGATGTTGCACAGCTGTAGCGTTTATGTGTTTGCTGAACATGTTTGAATTCTGAAGAATGTTTGGCGCTATCCAGGGTGCTGATCTCTAACATCAACACCTTCACACATTCATCACATTTCAGCTCGAATTTCAGTGTATCCGTGTATTCGTTTCTTTGAGTTCCTTTTGATCGCTCTAATGACAAAAGCAGAAGTAGATTTTAAAAATGATCCAAAAATATAATTTTTCTTTGATGCACTGATGCATTTACAAGCTTCCAAAACATCTCTGTCCTTAATGTAATAAATTATACAGTCTTTCAGGGCAATGAGATGCAGATTTTGGGGCTTAGCTGAAGATAAATAGAGTTAATTATATTTATTATATTTTTTAGAAAAATAATCATGGTTTTACACACATAAATCTGAATCAAACGTATATATCGCAAAATTAAAAAAAATAGCCAAATGGAAATATTTTCACAACAAAAGTACTTTTTATTTTTCTGTCTTTTTTTTGCAAGAACGGTTCCAAAATGTGGCTGGGATGGCCTACTCAAAGAACCTTTCTCTGCACTATAAATATTATTTTTTAAAGAAACCTGCGACATAAAGTTTCCATGGGTGTTAAAGGTTCTTCATGCCAATAAAGAACCCCCCCAAAAAAAGAAATAATGATAATCTTAATTATTATAATTCAGTTATAAATATTTGTACATGTACACCACTGGGACTACAAACAGGACGTGAAGCCAATCTCAGCAGGATTTCATTATTATGGCTGAAGTTTTCCTATTTTTTTCTGTGAATTTCCTCAGGTTTGCTTCAGCGTTGCACGCCAGTGAAGTATTACTATTCCTCAGCGAATATCCCACGGAATCTGCCAGTGAACATCACCAAGACTATCAGACAAGACGAATGGCATGCTCTCCGTAAGTCAGAGAGTTAATTTCTTATTAACTGTTTGCGCGTTTGTGTTTGGGTTGATTTTAATCTCACAGGCTCTGATCGTTGAAGCATCATGATTGTGCTTTTGATCACACTTGATCTCTAAACATTGGCTACTTTATACTAAAGCATAATTTAACTGATTTATTAATACATTTGTAACATGAAATTTGCACTAATATGGAACATTTATTATATATATATATATATATATAGCTAAGACCTTATATAACAAAACCTTAGATTGTTAATTAAATCATTTGATAAGTTTCTTTCATTAGTGCAATTTTGTGCATTAGTGCATGTTCTTTTAACATGTTTTCTCTGTGTTGAGGAGTAACTAGCAACATGTAACAGAATTACATAATTTAATTTCAAAGGTAATGCATTTTTTTTAAGGGTCTCTTTTTTACATGTTTATATGACAACAATAAACTATTTATAATTGCATGTGAGTAACTCTAAATCAAACCCTAAACATAATAACCCTAGTAAGTACAGTATATGCAGTTTATTATACTGTAACAAGGACACCTTAAAAGAAAGTGTAACCCAAACTAAATGTAATCTGTTGCATATACAAAAAAAAACCCCTGTAATTAAATTACAGATACTTATGAAAATGTTAATATTACAAATAGGGTTATATTATATATTATATATAGGGTTTTCTGTCCCAAATTAAATTGACTACTTTGCAGTATGAGACAGCAATGTTTCAAGAGTTAAAATACACCAAAGATATGCATCTCTCTTTTTTTTACATTTATTTAGTAATATTGGTACAATGTTAATGTCACGCCCCCAGGCGCTCCATGAGACCGCTTTGTTTATGTTTTCATGTCATGTCCATGTGCTTGGTGTTTATTTTCATTCGTTTTCCCTCATGTGCTCCTGTCGTTTGTAACCCCGTCCCGGTCCTTAGTGTGTAATTGTTTGCCCAGGTGCTATGAGTTTTCTCATAATTAGTTTGTATATTTAACAGTGTCTTTTTCAGTTCTTTTTATCCGTGTTTAACGTGATGTATTTGTTATTCGTCTGCATAGATCCCTGCACTTTCGATCAGCATTGTTTTGCACTTTTATTATTCAATTCTTTTCACCAAAGTCTGTCCTGCCTTGCCTTTGTCCGCTGATGAAGCGGGATCGTGACAATACTTCGCAGCAGCCTAAACACTGATCGTTACAGTTAAATCATGTTTATTAAGTGTATATTGTAGTACAGTAGATATCTATTGATTAAGTTGCAGTGTTACATATTAAAGTGAGTTTTTTTTTTCAAAAATACGCAGTTACCCTTTATTTTAAGGTGTCCTTGTTGCAGTGTAATTATACACTTGAGTCATAATAATTAAATACATGTACTGTACCTAATATATGGTTGGCTCCATGCAATTATGCATAATTAATAATAATTGTAATAGCAAGTACATTTAATGTGTCACAAAACAAAAAAAAAATTGTTACTGTCACAGAGCCACCAGCCACGCCCCCTTCAGATCCCAGTGCACCAGCCCTATTCATCCGCTCTCAGTCACCAGACTTCTAATTACACAAACCTGTTCCCTATTACCACTACTGCATACAACTATGTGTCAGGAAACACAAAACAAAAGATCCAAGTGCAGTTAAAGTTTTTTTATAAAGCTCCAAACAAACCAAGATACATTCAGCCATCCATCTTGGAGGAGTCAAGGACACGGGGTTACATGATAACACAATAGCAACGAAAATTTGAGCAAACTGAGCAGAGAATATATGTGGTAGGGCTAATGGAATAATTACAGACAGGTGAAAGTGATCAGACAATGAGACAATCAGAGGTGCACAAAAGTATGGGAAACGCAGTCCAAAACACACAAACAAAACTACAAAAAGGACTGTCCATGGAATGACAGCCACCACTTATTACAGTACCCCCTCTTGAAGGAGTGGCTTCCAGGCACTCCAGACAAACTCCACACAGTTCAGGAGGGAGGTGGAAAGGAGGCGGATCAGGGGGAGGGATGGCAGGCCAGGTCCATGCAATGGAAGAAAAGTACAACCCCACAACAAGGCAGGGGGCCAGGGCAGAGTCGGCCGTACACAACTAGATCCATGCATGGATTCCATCAACTCTCGGACCGGATCTGGCTCTGGAACTGGCTCGCGGGCTCTGGAACTGGAGCGGACTCTGGTGTTTTCCGGACTGGAGCGGGCTCTGGGGTTTCCTGTAATGGAGTGGGCTCTGAGGTTTGCGCTGGGACCCTAGGGAGACCAGCTGCTCTCACTGACATCAATGGAAAATCCGCCAGGCTAGACACCAATCTCAAAGACCCCCGGAAAGCTGAAAGGTAGCAGGGCCTGGTGTGGCAGCCATCTTGTGTCTTTGCTTTGGGCTGGCGGCCATCTTAGACAGAGGCTATTGTTGTGGCTTAGGACTGGGAAAATCCCTGTGGAAGGGTTCAGACTGTCCCGGTGTCGCCCACAAACTACGATAACCCAGATACTTAAAAAAACCCCAGAAATCCAGAATCTCTAGTCCATCCATTTCCCACTGGGGCAGAGAATCGTCCAAGCAGGTGTTAAGAAATCGTTGAGAGCCTTGTCATTATGTCCCAGTCCTACAGCCATAGTCTATAGTCCATGTTGTCTACCCAGGATGAACTCTTCCGTCTACACTGGTAATCCTCCCGTGCTTTCTTATCTAAGAAACTATCCCCGGCATCACAGAACTACAATGTTGGTAACCGAGAGCAATACAACTGGCACTAAAGGAATGGAGGCATTGGTTAGAGGGGGCCAAATACCCATTTGAAGTGATTACAGACCATAAGAACCTGCAATACCTCAAGGACACCAGAAGACTTAATGCCTGGCAAGCCCGGTGGGTGTTGTTTTTCACAAGATTCCAGTTTAAGCTATTTTATCGATCCTGTTACATATTCACTCTCCAGATCATTTCACTGAAAAACCTGAACTGCGCTTTCTCCAGCCGTCTTTGTGTGCCCTATCCAGTGGGCATTAGGTGAGGAAATTGCACAAGCCACTCAAGAGGAACCTGGGGTGTCCCATCGACAAGGTCTATGTACCCACTCCTCTCTGTTTCACATTCTGCAGTCTGTTCACATATATCTGGGATCAGGGCATCCAGGTAGTCAGCGTACTCTCTCACTCCTCCAAGGCAGATACTGTTGGCCCAGCATGCATCAGGATTTTGCTTGTTACATCAAGGGACGCTATGTCTTTGCCATCACCACAACACCTCGGAGACTACCAGAGGCTAGATTTTGCTACAGACAGATTCTCCAAATCATGCAAGCTGATACCATTAAAAGGTTTACCAACTGCTTTGGACACCGCCACTACTCTCTTCAACAACGTATCCTGACACTTTGGCCTACCCGAGGACATTGTCTTGACAGAGGACCCAAATTTACCCCATGGGTATGTAAAGCATTATTTTAATTATTAGGTGTCACCGTCAGCTTGTCCTCTGGTTACCACACAAATTCTAATGGCCAGACGGAGCAAAATATTCAGGAGATCAGACGTCTCAAGACCAGCGGAGCCAGTATCTGCCCTGGGCTGAATATGCCCAAAACTCTCTCTGCCTGGAATCCACCGGACTAACCCTTTTTCAATGAGTTTTAAGCGGACAACCACCTTTGTTCTCCTGGTCTGGAGAGAGAACGGATGTTCCAGCTGTCGATGAGTGGTTAAAGGAGAATGAGAGAGTTTGGGACTCAGCTCATGTCCACCTGCAGCGTGTCCTCGCTATATCAGACTCGTCAGGAGACACCCGTGGAGGTGGGGGTAATGTCACAGAGGCACCAGCCATGCCCCCTTCGAGTTTCCAGTGCACCAACACCATTCATCCACTCTCAGTCACCAGACTTCTAATTACAAATACCTATTCCCTGTCACCTCTACTGTATATAACCACACACTTTTCATCCTTCTGTGTTTGGTCTCAATATTATCATCTGCTCCATGCACCTACCTTCACCTTGAGGACTCAAAGACTTACCTGCTTCCCTGGATTCCTCGTCTGCTGCATTGTCCACATCTGAAACCAGATAAGACTGATTATTTTGATGATTTTCCTGTTTGATGACGTTCAGTTGAGTACTGACCTTGTTTCTGATTATCCCCAAATAAATCCAGAGTTTATGTGGATATCCGCCTCTCATTGCAGCCTTTGAGTCTATGACAGTTACTGAGTGTGATTTATACTAAATGCTGTTAAACATGTTAATTTATTGATATGTATATGACACTGCTGTTTGTTTGAGATTATGCAAAATAAAAAAAAAAAAAGATTTTTTTCAAATGAACTTTTAGTTTGTAGTTGCATATTTAGTAGATATACTAATGTAAATGTAATGTTACATGCTTTCATGTGATTTATACTAAAAAGTGTACTTTTTTTTAAAGCACAAAAAGATAATTAAAGCAATTATTCAAAATGAACTTAAAATCTGACATCTGTATAAAGTTGACTTTTTAAAAGTGTGGTATGAAACAGGCTGATATTTCACTAGTATTACCTGGGAGTACATTCTTTAATAATATACTTTGAAGGCTTGAAGTACGGGTGCACACTGAACACAGTGAAGCATGTTTTATTCTGCAGATCTGCAGCGGATGACGGCCGGCTTCATCGGGATGGCTGTGGCCATCATTCTGTTCGGCTGGATCGTTGGTGTTTTGGGCTGCTGGAAACACAACGAACTGATGCAGTATGTAGCTGGACTGCTCTTCCTCATGGGAGGTGAGACGCACTTACTGAAAACCACCACCAGATGGCAGCTTATTACTGAGACAAGAACAAAAAAAGCAACTATTTTCAAATTAGATGCTATTTTCACTGCTATTTAAATAACAGTATTTTCTAAGCAATGGATGCTATTTACACTAAGAGCAAATAGCAATGGATTCCATTTTCACTGTGTGCTAAAAAAGCAGGGTTACGTATACTACATGCAGCTTAGTAAACTATAAACAGTAGCCTATGCAAAATATATATCCTTACTGTTTTTTTTGTGTCTTTTTTACAGGCACGTGCTGCATCATTTCCTTGTGCACGTGTGTAGGTGGCATTAACTTTGAGCTCTCGCGGTACCCACGGTACCTGTACAGCCTGCCGGAGGACATCAGTCATGGGTACGGCTGGTCCATGTTCAGCGCGTGGGGTGGTCTGGGGCTGACGCTGCTGGCTGGGTTTCTGTGCACTCTGGCGCCCTCCCTGCACAGTCCTCAGATCAGCAGCAGCATCAGCTCACACAAACCACCGCAGGAGAATGGCATGGTGTGACGCTCACACACTCCACACCCATATAGATCCGCTAGCACAGACTCGGCACGCTGATATAGGGAGATAACTGGCAAATAGGTAGTCACACACACTGTGCGGATGCACTGCATTAATACGATGGAGAGAGTTAATCCTGATCCAGTGAGCAGCTGAGCTAAACATCGCTGGAGCTGAAACAATACATGCACGGCAAAACATTGTCGATCAGCATGGCTGTTTTATTTTCCAGAAAAAATGAACTATACGTTATATGCAAGTACTTGATTGCATTGACTGTGCACTTGTAGCGTATGGGGTATGTCTTTAAAACGGCACTTAATATAAATTTGAAGTATAATACATTTTCTCTTTAATTATAATTGTTATGCAAAAATGCATTTGAAAACATTGAATTCTAATTGCATTCGGGTATATTCTATATTATTTCCATTAAAAGTACTAATTTTAAGAATTTTAAGTTCCCAAGTTATATCAGGTGGCCTTATTTCTGTCATTCCGTTTATAATTACACTGTTGACCCTTACACCTTAACCCACACTTAAACCGACCCATACCACAGCAGCAGAAGTGTTTTATGATACTATATCAACACAATCAGTATTTATTTTTTGATGTAAGTGCATAGTAGTTAAGGCCACCTGATATAAAGTGTGACTTAAAGTGTGCTAATGTGCACTTGCTCCTCCCTATGTGACAACTAGCCCCCATGTCAGCTATTCTCAGAAATGTAAACTAAACATATTGTGAACTAATTTTTGTTTAAATATATTTTTACTGGAAAACAAAACAAAAATGCTGATAAGACAAAACACAGACAGACAGAAAGACATCTACTCTGGTTCTGATATCTTACTGAAGATGTGCGTCTCTTATGGTGCTCTCTTTCTGTCTTTATCTTTCCCTGTCATTATGTTCATATTTTTTTTTCATGTCTCAATGATTGACTGTTTTTTGCTTTTCCCGTCTGTTTCTCTCCTCCTTTCTCCTGTTTATGTCTCAATGGATTTAATATGGAAATGTCTCAGAGAATGACAGATTAATGTTTTCTTTCAGTAAACTGTTCTGTGTTTCTGCTTAGCCTGCTACTGTACGTAGAAAAGAGAAAAACAGATCAAGACACAACTAAATAAATATCATTGTCTTCAGTGTCTTCCTATACATGTTTTTTTTTTTAAAGTAAATTTGAAGGCAATATGTAAAAATACCTCATTATCGAGGAGTCTTCTGAATTGCAGCGTTATGACAAATTAGACAGGACATGGTTTGTTTTGAAATTATGATATGATTTTTTCTAATAAAATGATCCTGATTCATCATCTGTGATTCACTTTTTTGTTTCTGAATTTCTGAGACACATATTTTAAGTAAGGTTTGAGCGTTATGCTGATGGTTATGTTTATTCCAGCAGATTTTTGGCTGACTCATAAAACGCCAAAAACTATTTAATGAGACCACAAATGGAATCTCAGTTATTTCTGTCTGTGGTTGCAATTTTCTACAGCCTTTAGACCTTTAAGCATTATTACTGAAATTCCATACCTCCACGAATGTTCCTAAAGCAGGTACATTTTTTCTTACAGAGAACCAGACATGGATATTCTGTAAAGAGCTGGACACGGGCACACACGCACGTAGTTATAGATCATATACATGATATACATGAACTTGCTGCTGCTAATACATACACTCGTGCGCTGCTGACAGTATAAGACATACTGCTGCTGCACAGTTAGCATATATAACAACCTGTAGGAGATCTATGCAGGTGGAGCTGGGGGGGAGGGTTTCAGAGAAAATTTCAAAGCAAGCTGCCGAATGCTCCAGTAAACCAGCCATTTAAATGTAAAAAGCATGCAACATCAACCAATCAGCTTGTGCCAAGCAATTTATCGCAGTGAATATCTTCAGTGTGTGTTGTTCATGCAAAACTGAAAATGACCCTATGATTTACTCAAAAAAAAAAGCTTTTCCAAGCTTTATATTGGCAGAGAATATAAAATAGTATATAGAAGATAGATAAAGTGCATAAATCATACAGAGCACTCCACATGGCTCCGGGGAGTTAATAAAGACCTTATTTTTGCATACGTCACTAAATTATTTAGCGTTAATGCTGTATACCAACCTACTCTAAATGTTGTAATAATTGTAAATATATTTTACTATGAATTAATAAATACAATATACATTTTTTTCAATAAATTATTAGGCAATTCGTAATTTATTCTCCTATTCTGGTAACATTTTAGGGACCAATTCTAACTATTAACTAGTTAGCATGCCTATTATTAACATATTATCTGTTAATAGTGTTTATAAAGCATGTATTCTGCATGACCATATTCTACATATCCTTTATATCCTTAATCCCAATATATAAACTTCACAACTACCTTACTAACTATTAATAAGCAGCAAGAGTTTATTAAGGCAAAGTAATATTTATTAATAGTTAGAACTGAAGCATTTATGTATATATAATTTACAGTAAGACTAATTTTACAGTGTTTCTGTGCAAATTTTCACAAAACTTTAGCCTTTTAAGGTTTCCTGTGAGTTTTAATAATGTTTATGATTAAATGTAAATCTATTTCAGTGCCTGTGGGAGCAGAAGTCAAGAATTGTATTTTTGGCTCCAGAAATCTTCACTCCTCCAAACCACATCCACCATGATTTTGGGCAGAAGATTTGCTTCATCCAAGCTGAGCATTCCTTGGATTCAAACTAAACTAAAAACAGTTCAAATAATATTGTTGACCAAGAACATTTTTGAAATGCAGTGGTTCGGCAAAGTAAACCTTTGCATTTTTCATGTGGCACAATGCTTTTCCCTCAAGGTTCAGCCAGGACTTCTGAACCTCAGAATTAATTTTAAGATATCAATGACTGTTAACTGTTACACTGTATAAGAATTATTTTAAAATGCCTCATATAAGCTAGTTCACAGAAATCTCCTTTATTTTAGTGGTCAGTGACTAAACTGTGGAAAATGTTGAAAAGTCTTGCTTACATCTATATGAGTCACTGCTCATGTCTAGCTAGTCTAGATCTGTACTTTTACTGCGTTAACATATTTTTTTAAGAAAATCAGGACAATTTAGGAGATTGCCCTTTATTCCCAGTGAAAAGTAATGACTTTTTTTTCATGTCAGGATGTGAGTATCTGTTTCAGTAAAGCATCTCACTTTCTCTGTACGCTGAAATCTAAAACATAAACAACAGAGAATCCACATCCATTTGCACAAATGCCAAATGATATCAAGTTAATACACATTTGAGAAACTCTCAGTACTGTAGTTCTCTGCAGCTTTCTTTAAAAAAACTTTTTCAAGTAACATGTTGCTTACTGTAGCCCAAATTATGTTAAACTGAGCAATATTTAAGAATTATATTCCTTCTAATTTCTGTGTGATTTTTGCTGCCCTTTTACCAAAATGACTAGCTTTGAAACTAGCTTAGCTTTGCTCAGTGTGTGCTGTATTTGTCCAATCATTGTTAGTAACTTGAAGCAAAGATCACATGCAAAGAAAAGTTAAGACCCAGATAGCAAACGTATGTCTGCAAGATGTCTGGCAAAGATCTCTTGATCTGGAAAGCATCTGCTGGCTACAAACGTCTGGCAGGTGTCTTTCAGATGTCAATTTTACATACACTCTAAATCATAAACATCTTAACAACATCTAATAGACGTCTATTTGACATCAAAAAGGAGACTTCCAATAGACGTATTGCAGATGAGCAAACAACTTAAAAAAAACATCTCGCAGATGTAAATGAAGACGTCAATAGAAATCTCCTAAATGTATGAGTGCTATCAGGGGAGGGTATACATTTCAGAAGCTGTCAATTATCTACTAATGAAGGATAACGTGTGAAATATGGAACAAAATAACATGTTTATACAACCCAATCCAAAAGTCAATTTTTGTGTATCAATACCACAAGTTTTCAGTTTTATTTTGAATACTATTTATATGCATTTTCATGAGACCAAGGTAAAGAATGACCCTAGTATTTTCAATTTCAAGCATGAAAATTTTATTTGGATCCTAAAAATAGTCCACTGATATTAAAAACTGAAAAAGACTGAAAGCACACTGAGTGAAATCTCATTAAAGTGTTTGTTTATTCATTGCCTCCTGTTTCTGATTTGTTCTGTTTTTCCACTCATCTAGACTAAACATTCTGTGCAGAAAATGTTGAGTGGTTCTTGCCAATGCAAGTTAATGACATGACACATTGATCTGGGAGGATGCCTGGGCATTGCTAGATGGTTTCTAGGGTACTCTAAGTAGTTGCTAAGGGGCTTCTCACAGTTCCAAGCCAAAAGAGAACATCCTCAGGCTTCCAGTATCTATATTTGAGCATATATTTAAAAGGAGTACTTATTGCACAAATTAGTAATGATTATGTAGAAAAAAAAAAAAAAGTAAACTTGAACAGCGACCTATGCTCTCATCCTCAATTGCAGAAATGTTAATTAATGTGTTTATGACCTTGAGGTTTGACTATTGTAATGTTTTATTGGGTGGTTGTTCTGCACGCTTGATAAATAGCCTACAGCTGGTTCAAAATGCAGCAGCTAGAGTCCTTACTAGAACCAGGAAGTATGAGCATATCAGCCCGGTTCTGTCAACACTGCACTGGCTCCCTATCAAACATCGTATAGATTTTAAAATCTTGTTAATTACTTATAAAGCCTTGAATGGCTTAGCTCCTCAGTACTTGAGTGAGCTCTTATAACATTATAGTCCTCCGCGTCTGCTGCGTTCTCAAAACTCCATTTGATAATACCTAGAATATAATAATCCACTGTGGGCGGCAGATCCTTTTCTTATTTAGCACCCAAACTCTGATACAATTTACCTAATACTGTTCGGGAGGCAGGCACACTCTGTCAGTTTAAATCTAGATAAAAGACAAATCTCTTTACTCTGGCTTACACATAACACACTGATACACATTTATTAATCAAATCCTTTAAAGGATTGTTAGGCTGCATTAATTAGATCAGCCGGAACCAGGAACATTCTCTTTAACACACCGTGTACTCGTTCGTAAAAAGAATCATAAAAAGAATGGCATCTACGCTAATATTAGCCTGTCTCTCTCTTATCTGTTTCTCAGTTTGTATCAAGATCAGATGGTGTATCAGCACAAAGTGATGATCTTCATTGGAGACCAGAACACCTAGATGAGCCCTGTGGACAGATCACCAGAACCAGATGCACACAAACACACACACTATACGTCCATGGCACAATCTGACATGTGCTTTAAATTGAACTGGAAATTAGATGCTGGGTCAGAGGAGAACTGGCCCCGACTAAGCCTGGTTCTCCCAAAGTTTTTTTCCCCCCGTTCTCTCATGGGTCTGACAATTCTGTTTCCATCAATCACAGAGTAACAATGGTGACAATAGTGTAACTGAATTGACAGTTTTCTTTAATATTTTCCAAAAACTCCACTTACTGGCATAAAAGCTAGGAGCATGACACTAGTGAAAACATTATTAAAAGACCTTTAAATAACTCAACTTTTCCTTTTGATATTGTAGTAACAGAGCTGATGTTCTACAAAATAACTCTTGGTGGAAATATTACAATTCAAATATTTTCTCAGTGAGAGCACAGATACTTTTCAGAGCTTCAGATCTTATCTGTGAGAATCATTTATTATAAATTACAATATTTTCAGAGATACTTCCACCAATTTAAAGGCAAAATATGGTTTGGTAACAGAGTTGACAAGATTTATTTATTTATTTACACACATTTTTCTAAGTTTTTAAAAAAAAATAATTTAATGTGTTAGAATTAAGTAACTATTTAGGAATTTTCTAATATATGTGTATAATATATGTGTATACTATATATATACACATATATGCCACGTTGAAGAATTTCACACATTAAGAAACTTTATTGTAAGCAGGGCTGCAGTTATCCATTAAATTTCACATAAAACGTTTATCCATTTCATTATCCTTATCCATGGATATGGTTATGGCTGCAGTGGTTGTGGTCTGGAGCTGGAGGCTGGATCAGACAGATGTGTTTGGATTGGGGTCTCACGGGGGGGAAGGTGAGACAGGCAAATAAGAAGGCGGCCAGGATCAAATCTCTCTCAGCACGCCAGACTTTAAACCGCTTTCCTAGTTCAGCCCTTCAAAGCCCCCACAAAGAAATATGACAATTGAGAATAATTGTTTCTGAGAGTAAAATCAAGATTTTTGCTGAGCATTAAAAAGCAATCAAAGGAATCTTCTCAATGCCTCAAAATGTGCTCGATTTACCATGGTCAGCAAGATCTCAGTCTAAAGCCAAAGATCTTTGTATTCCGATGTTGTACATTAAACTCTCAGAAACTGGGTGGACATGAAAAATGTGTTTAATCCCAGTCAAAACACTCTGAAAATATCAGAGTAACTTTAGAGTTCAGCGCTAAACAGTACGCAGATGTGCTGTTTATGTGATAATGACTGATGGCGATTATGAAAGAAAGAGAAAAACACTTAACAGTTTTGTAGAAATGGTTTTGTGTTAACATACTCTGTGTGTGTGTGTGTGGTAGGTGTGGGTGTGCTATGATGAGTACCAGCTGCTGTTTGTTTACCAAGGGCAGATTCCAGGAAGACACACTCACACACTGGTCTTTGGGAGCTAATGATAGTCACTATACGCTAAAGCTAAAGCTAATGCTAATGCCCTGACATCATAAGATTTATAGTAAAACATGATTTGGATTTCAAATAGTGACAACCACTTCAACTGGATGTTTTCAGCATGTTTCATGATTCGGAGCACATTCATCCCTCACAAGTATAACCAAATCTATTCACACAATATTAATTATTACATGCACAAAATGAATGAGATCATTTAAAACAAAAGGGTGAAGCACTTAGTGAGGATAACAAACAAATACAAAGAAAATACACCATTAAGAACCCAAACCATGGCTTTACAGAAAACCTAACATAAACTAACTTTGACAAAACCTTTCATGAACTTAATAAACTTGTTATGGGAAATTTAGTGTTTGACAGCAGACGAGAGACATACTTCATGATGATATTCATGCAAAAATAACGAGTTGAACTAGAAACACTTGGGTTCAATTGAAAAAGCATGTGCTGAGTTCAATGAACAACTTGTTGTGTGTTGGTATTTATGTGTGTCATATGCATATACACATCCAAAACTATGTTTTCCAACCATGTATGTTTTCTCTGGCGTATCCTCTTTAATATGTTGACTCAACATTTGTGGTTTAATGGGATAGCACACTGGTTACTCACTTCTGAACACTATCACATGTAAAACGAGAACATTCTAAAATTAACTCACGTAAATACCTTAATCAGAATATTGTCTTATTTACAATATTGTTGTTCATGTCAACATACTAACTGATTACTGGCAGACTTTCAAAATCTTAACTTGAATTAAGACTACGTTAGTGCTGTCAAACGATTTAGAGATTGGTTGCTTGCTGAAGTTCTGTTGCAGATCTACTGTATTATGACTCCTCCCACTGAACTTTCCCTTGCCCTGTGTCATGCTCTCTCATTGGCTGTAGGTTGCCGTTAATGTCATTTCCAGTCGCTGACAGGTCCACATATTTAGTATGCACCTTATTTTTGAGCTTGGGCACTTGAGTGAGTAACGTGAATCATTTGTGATCCAGCTTAATTTGCAGAAGAAGTGAGTATAAGGGTTTTTATGAATGGTAGTTTCACAGCTGATGTTTACAGTCTAATCATCACTCCATGGAAGCGAAGGGCGGGGTCAGCAGAGCTCATTAACATTTAAAGAGATACGGACTAGAATGGCTTGCTGAAAACAGTGCTGATTTTGACAGGGTAAAGAAGTGGTATTTTCACTCTACCATTGAGAAAGCATGTTATAGACGTTTCATTTAGACCATAATATTATTAAGAAACATCTCAGCTCATGAATAAAGTGTATCCGATGACAACTTTAACATACATGAACACAAGAAAAGACCAACAAAACCATTACCTTGGGAAATGACAGAACAAACCAATCAAGAACAAATCTTTACTTTATTTTTACAAGATTTATGAGATTTTACCCATATCTTTTAAATGTGATATTTCAAAGGTTAACAGATTTGTATCTCTTTCTTCAGTTTTAAACACACACACCTTTGTTTCTGTGAACTGTGGGACTTCTATTATTTTTTATACTGACCAAACAATATGTCCTAGCCCAACCATCTGAAATAATTTTACTTTAAACACTGATGATGTTCTCTGAAAATCTAACAAAGCCAATCCATTCATCAAACCCCAACTATACTCTGCACGGCAGATAAAGACAGCTTCATTTAGTATCTCCTTTAAATAAAATAAATTCTGTTATTTTGTTCCTCTTTTTGCAACAAAACCACTGAAACTGGATCCATATGAGATGCGACTGAACAGGCTCAGATCTGGTAACACTAAACCACTAGTAAAGACATTCTTTCCTTGAGCTTTAACCTCCAGCAAGAATCAAACTCTGAATGCGAGGAAGAAAAAGAAAACAGTCCCAGCCCAGGAGACTGTGGGTAGAAAACATCTATAAGCGCTTCATTGTTCTGGTTAGAAATGAACACCCAGCAGCAGCACAGGACTATCAGTGCAGTGAATGTGTGGTTTATGGTATGTTTTATGCTTCAGTGTAACTTTGTGATGGTTAAATCTTAAAACTGTTCACCGGCAAATATCCCAGCATTCTCGTGGAGTTGGCAGCAAGAGTGCTAGATTGTGTTTCTGTTGTATATTGCTGCAGAGTGTGATTATTCTTCCACATGGCAGAAAGAGAAAGACGTTCTGTTCTAATGGCGCAGGAAATGCCAAATCTCGACCAACTTGTTTAACCACCACCCTTCCAACTTCCTCAAACCTCAATCATCCAGAATGAAAGTCAGCAGTATGCAGACAGCTGAGAAAGAGCAGCCCACTGAAGACTGATTACAGGAATAACAGAGTTGGACATTAGCACAATCTGCGTATAACGGTCAGGCTGAGAGCGACTAAAAGTGAAACCCCAGTTGCTTAAGTTCTATCTTTCATTTGAAAATAAGTTTATAGTCTGGTTCACTAAATCTTATTAAACAATATTTCTGACTTACATATTCTGTTCACTGAGATTTTTTTTTATCTATTTTTTTTTACTTTTTACAGTTAATAAAATGTATATTTCTCTTACTGGTGACTATAACATTTTATTAATGCAACTAATAAAAAAAGGCATACGCATTCTTAATAAAACATCTAGTTTGCATGCATGCCCAGAGTCAAAAGCGTTTGAAACTTATATTATTCAGGCAATCTATATTAAAAATTATATCATATTTTTTAACGATTTAAATGAAAATGTTTACATTTAAAATAGTGCTGTCAAATGATTAATCAAATCCAGAATAAAAGGTTTTGTTTGCATAATATGAACTGTGTGTATATATATATATATATATAAATATATATATATATATATATTTAAGAAAAAAACAATAAAAGAAAAATATATATTCATTAAAAATAAAATTTTATTATGTGCAATTAAATATATACATGCAAATATTTTCTAAATATATAGTACGTGTGTATTTAAATATACATAATAAATATACACAGTACAACCACATATATTATGTAAACTTGAAACTTAATTGTTTGACAGCGCTATTTTAAAGTTGTTGTTTTTGGCTTCAGGTTTGCTGGTACATCTAAACTGGCTTTACATTTTATTTTTTTATTTTTTAAAAATATAAATTCCAATAATAATTTGTTGCACTAATGTTTTCTTGCCATGATGCCATAATAAAGCCTCAATAACTTTTATTTAATATTCAAAGGTAATTTAACAACTGTATAGAATCCTAAATGCTATTGAAACTCTTTATTTTATGCTTAAAAAAGCCACAAAACAACAAAACACAAAAAATCACACTTTTTGGAAATTTTGGAGATCCAACGTTTAACATACTTTGTAAAAACAATCCATCTCGGACTGTAGTCTGTCCAGGAGGTCTCTGAGTCTAAACACTCAGGTATTCATTTTTAAGCCGGCTTAACCTGGATCCGTGACTCCGAATGATCAGAGAGATGAGTTCGTGCTTGTCCTTGAGTCCGGAAGAGATGTCCAGAGTTTCCTGAAGAGTGTCCTTCACGTTATGCATGGGGTTGATTAAGTTATTGGTGAACTCGTTCTCCTCTCTTTGCTCGGTATCCTGGCTTTGCTTGAATTTCGTCTCCAGCTCCAGAAGAGATTTCTCCACGTTTGTAAAAGCTTCGTTGATTTGCACAATCTCCCTCTTCAGGTATTTCCCGTAGCTGTCCTCGCCGTCCAGGTCGAAGGAAACGCTCTTCCCGAGGCTCTCCAGAACGCGCGCGGCGTCTTCTATCTGCTGTTTGATGATGATGAAATCCTCCCGAACCATCGAGTCCTGGTCTTCCTCCAGCGGACACGGTCTGCGGTCAATCCATTTAAACAACATCTGGCATTTCTCCGGGTCTTCGGTCTCCTCGTAATCACCGTCAGGGACGAAGAAGTGGTGAAAAGTCCCGTTGGACATTTCAGGGAGCAAAGGTCCATTGTAGACCGCAGTGCAGAGCGGCAATAAAAACAGACCAAGGGCGAAAGGTGACATGATAGATCGCTTCTGTCCACTCGGAAGGTCTGACCGACCTGACAGGGACGATGTCCACATCTGGAGTGTCTAGTATGAGTATGCGCACTACTAGGAGAGACGCTGGGGCTGTAATCTGAGTCCGGCGCGCTTTTACGCGCTCTCGAATTACAGCGCGCCGCGCGTCTCCACTTACTAGTCCCCTGGAAGCGTTTTTACTTATCTGCGTATCACTTTAGAATAGCTCTAATTGACAAGCTATATTTGTAATATGTGACCCTGGAGCACAAAACCAGTAATAAGCAGCGCGGGTATATTTGTAGCAATACTCAAAAATACATTGTGTGGGTCAAAACTCCAAGTTATCAATTTTACTTTTCTGCCAAAAACACATGACATAAATATTAAAACTTCATTTTGATTAGTAATATGCATTGCTAAGAACTTAATTTGAACAAACCTAAAGGCAACTTTCTCAATATTTAGATTTATTTTACAAACCATACATTATTATTTATTATAAGTGTAAATCTCTCAATTAAAAAAAAGAAGATCATTACTGTTTTTGTGGTGAAAGGTCACATATAATTTTATATAATAAAACCACTTAAAAATGGTTTGTTCAACTAATCAGCATGATCTTATATATATATAAAATATAAGTTGGATTGGTTTCTTCTTTATGATTAAAATTTTAACTAAGTGTGTAGTACCCATCATTTAATTCATTATAGGATAAATCACAAATCCCCTGCAGTTCTTCCTTAAGTCCAATTTAGGAAATTACAGTTTCATCCTGTTATCAGTAATGGACTACAAACTTGAGGAGCCTATAATATACAACTAGCCTGTATTTGCATGTATTGAATCATATGTTAAATTGCCATAGTAAAAGGGCTTCCGCTCTGTATTCACACTATGATATAATGTGATTGTAACATTCTGTCCTTGTCTGTTTTGGTCTCCCCCGTCTTGTGATCATTTTGGTTTAGTCCTGTCCTTTTGGTT
>JAUYWG010000066.1:14981882-15001208 GCA_034779775.1 Enteromius afrohamiltoni | reverse complement strand
ATATATATATATATATATATATATATATTTTTTTTTTTTTTCTTTACATGTATTACGTTATTTACAAACCAGTTATTTAGGAGTTGTCACGTGTCACAGCTCACTGACCCAGGATCAGTCACTCTCTCCGGTTCCAATTGACCCAATTAGTGATCATGCACACCTGATGCCTACTGCTTGTATTATGCAAATAAAATAGTTAATATAGCCTTAAAACCATACTTTAAATTGACATTAATAAATCTTATTGTTTAGACACATGATAATAGTTGTTCAGTGTGTTAATAAATGCTTGCTGCTGTCATTCATGATTAAATCAGGTATAAAGCATTTAGTAGTTGCCAGATGTCTGTTTTTGTGAGCTCATCTAAAGTAAGGACTAGTTGTAAAGCATTTATTAAGCAGATGTAAAGGCTAATTTGTATTATAAACAGCAAAGTTAAACAAACACAACACAGAGGGATACAGAACACATAAAAAATGTAATCATACAACTGTACAAATGAAAAACAAACCTTCAGTTTCATAGAAAAAAAAAAAATTAAGTGTACAGTTGATTTGTGGTCTTTTTCTTTAGGGGGCAGTTGGGGGTCTGATGGTGGGCATAGCTCTCTCGTTCTGGGTGGGTGTGGGGGCTTTCATCTATCCAGCACCCAGCAATAACACACATCCACTCGAACTCAACACTACAGGCTGTAACTTCACCCTCACACCTGATGGATACAACCAGACATCAGTCACTGCCAGCGCTCTCACCTCCGACAGGTGCAATGTGCTTCTACCATTCTCCTGGAGTCAGAGTACCCTAAAACTAATTTGAGACCACTTTTGTGGAAAGAAAATTGTGTTTGTCAAACCATTTCATGGGGTACGCTACAAAAAAGAATGGGAATTCTATAAAAGTCATGGCAGATGAGTAAAAATATACATTTTCTGACAGTCAGAACACTTTTATCTATGTGAAATAAAACTATTAATTTGATTAATATTTTTCAATCCAATATAATATGAAAATGTAATCATGCTGTATAATGCACCTTCATTATAAGGCATCTCTGTCTTGTGTTTAGGTATTGGCTGGCAGATTCATGGTACTCCATGTCCTATCTGTACTATAGTGCAGTGGGCTTTATTGGCACTGTAGCAGCAGGTCTACTCATCACACTGCTGACGGGTGAGAGCAACATCTATGAACGTCTATGAAAAAGATCTGAACCTGGAGAAATGAAGGGACAAAGTGTACCGAAAGAGCTCATGAGAGCTGGATAACAAAGTTATTTTAAAGAGGTCATGCATATGTTTAATCATACATAAATAACGTTGCAAGTTCCATCATTAGTAACATAGATCAATAATTAAGAGTCTTCCAAAAAATAAGCATAAAAATAGGTTTTTGGAAATAAGCAAGCTAACATGTGGTATTTTGGCTAATAACTTCAACATAAAGCTTTGTTTAATGTCACTGTCAAGATGCAGTGACCAAACCAAAAAACTGAAAATGTAGGAGAAGAACTGAAAATGTAAGAGAGTTTTGTGTAGCAAACATTTGGAGCACTGCAAACGTAGTGTTCTTCTTATTTAGGGCACATACTGTACTGTACTGTATGTGAATAATTATACAGCTATAATATTTGTGCTCCAATAATGCATATTGCTTCCATGAGCCAAGTTGCTCAACAATTTGGACAGTCCTCTAAATGAATTCACCCTGACATCAGAAACCTTATAGGGATAGTTCACACAAAAATGAAAACTTTGTCATTAATTACTCACACTCATGTTGTTCATCTTCAGAACACAAATTAAGAATCTGAGAGCTCTCCCCATGCACAGCAATTAAATTACCACAGTCAACACACAGAAAAAAAGGTTGTGTTTTGTTTTTGTAGAGTACCTCAGAGTTCATTTAGTTGATTATGTTCTCGGGTATTCTCCAAAATGGATGAAGATGGTAAATGTTAAATAAAGTCTGTTATTATTGTTTTCCTTGTGTACAAAGAGTATTCTTGTAGCTTTGTAAAAATTGAAGCCCTGATGGACAATTTTACAGACTGTCCTTGCTATCTTAGTAATATCCTTGCAGTCTGTGGAGGGTGAGACAGCTCCCAGATTTCATAAAAAATATCTTCATTTGTTTTCTGAAGATGAACAAAGGTCTTACTGGTTTGGAACGACACAAGGGTGAGTAATTAATGACAGCATTTAAATTTTTGGGTGAACTAACCTGGATTAACTGGAAAGGATTTGATGTTGAAGATGTATTGTAAAACTGTCATTCTGGTGTTGGCAGGGCCATTGGATCCCAAAAAGGTAAAGCCAGGACTGACTCGATCAATGAAAGACGTCATCTGCTTCTGCTCTGAGAAATCCAGGCACACAGACTTTAGTGAAGACAAAGAGGTGAAGAGGCATCATTTAGACTGTGGATTTGAGTATTTTGAATGCAAACTCAACCTTTCTTTGCTTCTCTTAGGATACGGGAGACTTTGGGCTGGCATGGGAGAAACATACAGACACAGAAGGTGTTATAAAAATGGAGGATAAGGACAAGAGCGATGATGATAACCTTCGGGAAAATGGTTACACTAATGCCGCTTTTGACCATAATGAAACTAGTCAAGTTCAAGCAAAGCTTTAACTTTTTGACATTGGTCACATAAACATAGAAAATGTTCAGTGAAGTAAAATAATACTTTATTTAATTTAAAAGACACAATTAAACAAAATTGAGATCCAAATTTTTGTTATAGACATTTTTGTACAATTCTTGTGTGCATACTGTTGTTTGCTTTACATGTAAACAGGGATGAAGGAGTCACTTAATGCCATTTATGACATAGCTATAAACAATAAAATCATGTGATGTCATCAGGAGTACTGAACGTTATTCAAGATAGTTGCTAGTTAAGCCTGAGACACACTGCATGCTTTTTGCTGTCCCAGATGAAAGACTGGCATCATGAAACAATTGTGACAATTTCTGATTGACCACAATTGTTTCACGATGCCAAACTTTCTTCTGGAAGAGTTGAAAATTATGTAGTGTTTAGGGCTTTAGACTGTGCTCCTGCATCAACATTTTTGCGTAGTTTTGATGCCTAGTCCTAACTCAGGAGTCCAATTCTGCTCCTGGAGGACCACTATCCTGCAGAGCGTAGCCTGGAAAGTCCACTGATTTTAAATACCTTGATTAGCTGGTTCATGTGTGTTTAATTAGGGCTGAAGCTAAACTCTGCTGGATAATCTCCCTCTGGGAGCAGGACGTGGCTCCCCTCTCTTCCGTAAACCCAATTCTGAAACTGGTGGTACTCATTCCAGTTCCTGCATCTATCCTCCAGCAAAGTTTTTCTCAGATCCTAATCAACTGCACCTGAACCAACTACTTAGGACAGTCAGGAACACTTGGTAATTGCAAACAGGTTCTCTGAAGGAACATACATCTCCAAGAACGAGAAGCTCTGCCTAAACCGATTCAAATGTCTCTCTTCTGACTCAGGGATCTCCAACACTGCTCCTAAAGCGCTACTGTCCTGCAGATTTCAGCTCTAGCCTCGATTAAACAAACCTGAACCATGGTGCTCGGGGTCACTTGATAATTACAGGCAGATGTGTTGGATCAGGGTTTAAACTGAAGTCACCAGCCCTACCCATGACACCATCCTGAATGTAACCTAACCCTAACCTGCAAGATTCAATTTACAACTTGACATTTATAACATTAATTCTTTCTATAATTTATTCATAAAATGTTTCATACATTTTTTTTGTTTTTTTTCTTTGCACGCAAAAAGTATTTTCATGGCTTCATATAATGAAGATTGAAACAATGATGTCACTACCTTTCTGTGTACTTGTAACTTTGTGTGTGTGTGTCTTGTCTTCTGTCTGCATGCTTTCCAATACAAGGCTCATGAGGTGTACCTTTGAGCTATTCCAGACAACTGGTTTATAATTGGTTGCTTTAGGTTCTCTTCATTAGTCTTCATAAGTGGGGATGCACAATTCAATTCAAATCTAATATAAATGTGTAAAAAATGTCTTTGGAAGTTTATGACAACTAGATTAACCATTTTGCACTAAATGACTTATACAATGAACAAATGAGTAGATGTTTTGAGGGGTAAGACTAGAACAGAGAACTATATAATACATTTTGAGCAACATGATATTAGCAAAAGGGACCCCGGTCCTGGAACGATCAGGATATTGGATCCAGGTAAAGAATCTATGAATTATGCTTACAAGAGTTCTCTGTGATCTTCAAGAAGTTCTCAGGTTTGGTTTCAATATACTATAATTCAAAAGAGAGTAATTCAGCCATAAGCCAAATAAATTCTGTTTGTACCAACTAACATGTTATAAATATGATATAAACACTTTAATAATGAATAATGAGTCTGAACATGTAGGTCAGAACAGCTTTACAAACAATTTGTACATAAAATACATTCTGTTTACGACGATAATGAGTCCCATTGGCTCCACACAAACCCACTAGTATCATTGCTATTTGCATAACATGCATATGCATTATGTAATCTGCAAAAACACAGAAATATGAAATGGAATTTTAAATTTCACCCTAAGCATAGACCATCTGAAAACTCTGAAAATAATGTTGCAGGAAATGAGTCATTATTTCGAATAATGCAGCGAGTCTGTGTAAGATATGTTAAGCACTGACTATAATGGTATAATACATGCTGTTGCTCATTATAAACATCTTTATTGTTTCATGTGCTTATCACAGGCATTTCCAATGAAGACATTTTATACACAACCAAGTGTATGTGATAAAACCTGAAGAACATTTGTTGTCCAGTAGCGTGTAAATTAATGTTAATGAGATCACCGCAAGGCCATTAACAACTGATCATTCGTGACAAAGAACCACCACAACACGTATTGATCTCAGATCAGTCTTCTCCGGTTTAAGCAGATATAGGCCATGCACGTTTCACAGTAAGAAGTGCACAAACACACAAAGGTTTGTCGAGTGCCCTTCATGGGCTGGGCTCCTCAATGAGGTCATGCATAGATTACAGTACACCAAGAGAATGGTGTGTCATATTTAAGACTACTTCCTCTTTCAGATACGTTTCGCACTTCCATTCTACTGATGAAATTCTGGTCCTGCTTAACACATCCATAACACATAAATCATCAAAGCACACCTTAGTTTCTAATACAGTGATTCTCAACTGGTTTTTATTCAGGACCCAAATGGCGAGTGTTGCATTTTTATTGTTTATTGACCCCTGCTATCAATAAACTAGTGCTGTCTTAATAGTGTCCATAATAAATGTTTACATAATATATGTGTGTGTACTGTGTATATTTATAATGTGTATATAAATACACATGCATGTATATATTTAGGAAAACATGTTATGTCTGTATTTTAAATAGATTTATATATGATATGAATATATACCTATAAATACATGAAATATGTTCTAAATATGTTCTACATATATACTGTATGTGTGTTTATTTATATATACGTAATAAATGTACACAATACACACATACAGTATATTATGTAAACAAAATAATTTATTTTGGATGCTATTAATTGCGATTAATCATTTGACAGCACTACAATAAACTTACCACAACAGACCAGAGACCAATTTCAAGTTGCTACTGACCAGTTGAGAACCACTGTTCTAATAAACTACACAGTAATATTTGTAACATTTTTATTTTGAAAGTGAATCCTAAACAGAAGTAACGGGGGAAAAATTACACTAAAGTGCTTTCATGAAATTCAACTTAAATTCAACTTTTATTTAATGTAGTATCTATAAAGCGAGAACACAATCTAAGCTTCTTTTTTAGAGTTTTTTGAGTGCATATCTTTACCTATATGGTGTCTGACCCATGCAAATGGAAAGTGCAAAAATATATACTTTAAAAAGCGAACATCAATACTTGATTCAAGCTAAGAAAATATGATACAAATATCTCATCTCCAAACACTCAAAGGGCCTGAGGAGGACAGATGCATCAACTGTGTTCGAAATGGAATATAAATATATTTCTTGAATACTAATTGCACAACGCAAAGTACACACTGAAATGTGCCTACTATGATCTAATTAGTTATCGCTCCGAAATAAATGTGCTTATATTGCACTTTTTTCACAGTTTGATCAGAGAATGAGTTGAGAAAGTCACGGCTGATAATTCTTTGAGTGCATATGTCACACTGAAATGTAAGGTCAGATTGAACACATTGCATTGTGGGACAGTATCTTAAGCACTGCTCTATTATGCAGATTATATCATATGTAATAAGCCTTAACATTCAACGCACACAAAATTCACATTCTTTGCACGCTATACATACTGAAAAAAAAAGTATTAGTGGTAGGGTAGTATGCTATTTCGAACATAGCCATTGCTTTTTGAAAAACTGTGTAAGAATGAGATGCATGCTGGGAGCACTCACTTAATCAGCTTTAGAAAACTCTCGCTCTCTCTCACACACATGCAAACACACCAGTTATAAATGCACATATTTAAACATGCACACATACCCTCGCAAAAAAAAAAAAAAAAAAAAAAATACATTCATACCAAAAAAAAAGTGAAATGTAAAACAATTTCATGTACACTGTCCCAACGATAATTCTATCATCACATTTGTTTAAGCGCGAGCTGTATGGATAATGGTGGATAGATTAATATGCTGTGATGTTTGATATTTTACAGTAGTTGACTATGTTTAGAGGGGAACACTAGCTTGCTGCTTACTTCAGTTTATGTATACTGCAAACTATTTTTAGTACATCCATTATGCAACAACTAATGCTTTAAACAGTAGTATGCTACATTGCTGGGTCCATGTACTTTGTGATCGCTCACAAAGCGATAACTTGTTAAAGTTGAAGTTAAAGTTTGGTTGTTAAAACCCCCGAATAAAACAAGATTTAGGCTGAATTTCATTTTTTGGTTCACAAGTAGAAAACGGATAAACGACTCAAAATTTAGTTTTCCACTTGTGGGCGGTCACAACACACCCCTTAACGCCGATTTGTCAACCAAATTTGAGCCCATGACGTCATCATCAGTTCAGCTAAATAAAAGTCTTCTGCTGCTACATCAGTATATATCAATATGTCAGCTTTCTGTGCAGACTAAATGCGTTTCACAGAAATATTTATTTCACAAATATTAATATGCACCCAGGCTCGGAATTCCCTCATCATAAAATCGAGATTGCGTGTCTGTGCAAATACATGTGAATAAACGGAAACATTCCCTAAAAAACAGCCAGTAATGACAGTGATGCAGTCAGGACGCGCTGGTGCCACTTCGCTAAAATATGATTAATTATAAATATGATTCATGACTGCGCCCATGCCTGCTTTCTCCCGGGAGTGACAGATATGCTGCCTTTCAGTAAGCGAAATTGCGTTAAAACTCTGAGTATTATCTGGTTAATTAGGAACACTATAAAAATCACAATTCCCCCACTGGGTTAAAGACATTTTTTTAGCCTATTGAATATAAATTTGATTTCAAATTTTTATTTTTTTTTCCCTCTCCATAAAAGAAGCTTGGGCGACTAGTAGGAAGCTTATTAAGCATAACAGCATAACATGCTGCTTTTCACTAGTCAATTTTGTCACCTGGCACCCTGTTGTAGAGCTGATAATATAAGTTTAAAATTGTAGCCTACATTTTCCAACTGAACTAACTGAATTTAATTTATGCTCAGTTGCAGAATCACATTATGATTCTCACATTATTATGTTTATAAAGATGAATGAAAGCAGTGTAGTAGTAGATAATTATCTCTGTGTGTCAAGCACGTAAAACACATTTTATGTAAATTCTGAATATAGCCTATTATTGCACAGCCTCAGACTTAGGCCCTAGCCTGAGATCAGATTTGGCGGTAAGGGGCGTGTCGTGACCGCCCACATGTGGAAAATTAAATTTTGAGTAGTTTATCCGTTTTCTACCCATGAACCCAAAAACGAAATCCAGTCTAAATCTAGTTTTTTTTTTTTTTCATTTTTTTGAACAAATTGAAAAACAAATGATCACAACGTACACAGACCTCACTGCTACATACGGTACCTTTTTGATTCAATAAACGGTAAAAACGGTAAATCTGCATTTTCATAATCAATTTTTCGTGTTCCAATCAAATAATGAAACAAGAAGGTTTTTTATTTTTCCTAGTGCATTAATCGTACTGGAAATCGAGTGCTACAGGAATTAAGTAGTTTTTGTAGTCCAAAGCCTAGAAAGGTGTATTTTAGCAATTCCAGTTATATTATTATGATACGTATTTAATCACTGCATCACTCTATTGTACTGTATGTCACAAGCATTGCATTGTGAGATATTGCATTCCACAAAGCTCACTCAGGTATGTTAAATATTTTTGTAAATGTAGTAATTTATCTTGGTGTTTTATGCATACAGAAAACTCACAGCATACTATTTACTGCAGAGATGCAAGTATGTTGCTCCAAAGATAGCCACAGTCGTGCATAGACCGATGGCAACACAAAACTCATGACAGCTGAGCAAAAAATGCAGCTACACTCACACAACAATTTAGTTCACACACGCTACAAAACCAGGCATATGAACAAAGGACATATTCTTATAAAATAATGAAAAAAAAAAACAAAAAAACATGCAATTTTAAAAATAAGAAATCATGCATGTTACTTATATCACCATTTTGCCAATATTGGCTATTTGTTTTATTTTGCCTTGACAAAATTACTTATTGTACTGAAAGACAGATCTGCATATGTTGTCAAGGCGATGCAGTACATAAAAACTGTTCATTTGCATAAACAAACTGATTTTTATTTGGTAACTTTTACCAGGAACCACTTTTGTAACAAGAATCACAATGTGAGATGCTGGCAAGCGAAGAGAGAGGGCGTATCGGTAAATATGTTCATAAGTAAACGTCACCACGTCGCCTGGTCACCAGGTAGAGAACTGCTTCACAGCGGGATGACAGCTGCCAACGCACAGAGACAATTAGGCAAGCAGAAAACAGGAACTCCAAAAGCCCTTTGTCTGCATAGTAAACAATCCAACTGCACAAGCGCTCCATTCAGAACTACCACAGAACACAAATGAAAGAGCAGCGCCACTGCAGGCCATGCTGGGAAGGACACGTGTTTGATGAATGATATTTCCCACCTACACACTGGAGTTTATGGTGTGTCTGTTGATGATGCTGCACATGGACAAAGTGGTGGTTTGCTGAAACTCTTTCAGTGAACTCTGGCACAGATGCTTGTTGATTATTAAGAAGGCAGGCGGATCCATTTGTGCTTTCGGAATTCCAATTTATTTAATTTCCACTTGATTTCAAACTTATACCATTCATTTCATCCTCTTCAAGACACATTATCATCGACAAAAGCCCAATCATGACTTTTTTTAGTGTAGTCGGTCTCAAACTTCTTTATCACAATCCATAATTTGGCCAGATTGCTTTCATAGCTACTTTAGCTAATGAGCCAAAAGTTTAAGTATCCAATCATTGAAGTGTTCGGAAGGATCAAAATATAGGATAATCAGAGGTCTCAGGTAAGGATCGTGTGATTGAGAAGAACCTCTTTGGTGCAGAGTACAGCTGCCAACTGCTGGCTCTAAAGGGCCACCCGGAGATCAGGTTTTGACACTGAATCTGTGCCCTGGTTTGTCAAAGCAATGCAAAGTGGGCAGCCCATGCATGTAGTCAATAAAGCTAGCTGTCCAAGGTAGCAGAACGGTTGTACATGAATGTCCGTGTTCACATATGTGCTGCAGATGTTCATTTTGCAAGGACGCTTGTTCGCCACTCTCAGGTCTTTATGTGCTTTTGTGGGTAGTGTATGCAGGTCTCCAGTGGGCGGTTTTTTGTGTATTAATGGATAGGCATTGCTAAGGCCACTCATGGTGATAACGTTTGCCATTCTTTTTCCTTTCTTTCTGCAGGTGCTCCAGTTCTGCCTCATACATCATCTCCTGCATCAGGTATTTCTCCCTGCGCATGCGATCACACAGGTCTTTGGGCATGTCTGGAATCATGTGGGCTATGAAGGTCTTAATGCCAAACACCAGGTGCTATGGAGAATATAACAGACAATAAAAAACATCACAAACATGAAATAATCTTAGGTTGCATTGTAGTACTGAGACAAAATTAGCCTTGTGTGAAGGAAGACCAGTGCTACCTAGAAAAAGTCTGGCTCTGGTGATTTGATACATTGCACTGGGATTACCAGTTCCTCTCTGCCCATTCCAGTCATGGCTTGAATAGGCAATAGCAGGCATGGGAGTCAGACAAGTTAACAAGAACACCTTGTAAGACCTTGATTAGCTTGTTAAGGGGTTTAATTAGGGTTGGAGTTAAACTCTTTAGGACACCATCCCTCCAGGACTGAATTTGGACTAGAACCTTGTAAAATTTATCAAAGGCAATTTTAAAATCTTTAATAGCTTGTGGCTTTGCAGGCTAACATTTCAAAGTAGCTTTTCCAAGCCAACAATTTAAGGTGAGGTCAATGTAGGCACAATATGAACTCGAGGTATAGGCAAAAAAACGGGTTTGCCCATAGGTTCCTTATCACCCTTATTCAACAAAGCCCTACTTTAATTCCACGAAGGCTCTATTTGAATTAGCCCCAGTATCAACTCTAAATGGGGTTTTACATTATTCCTTGTCAGCCTTGTCAGAATTAGCCCCAGAATTGGCTCTTAAATGGGGTTGTCCAGAAGTTACTTGTTAATTTTGTCTGAATTAGCTCAAACATGGATTATGTAGGTCCTACATGAAACCTGTGGACAAATCCATTTGGTGCCCATACCTGAATTCCATTTTTTTGCTTACACTGGCTCCCATTAAATGTTGACTGGGATTGTTAATTGTGTAAAGAATTAAATAATATAGTTACATTTTTAAGTAGCACTGACCTCAAAAACAATGATGAAGGCTAATCTGGCAGCCAAAACATGCCAGAACTGCAAGGTGAACTCATAGGGTTCAGGACTCCATGGAGGTGCTCTGTAATCCCGATACCTGTAGAGGGGATTAAGACAAATTTACCTTGAGAAAAGACAAAACCTAACAAATGTATGAAAACATAAAGCAGTAGTATGAGTATCGCCATACCTGCAGTATCGAGGATGATAACTCCCATTTTTAAATTCACCCATATCAAAAACAGACAGGCTGTTGTTCAAGTATCCTCTTAGACATCTGTGTAAAGACAAACACAACGCAAATACACAGCATTAGCAACACAGAGATTCACTAAATACAGTCCGTACAATTTGATTTGATACAGATCATTTCCATAAAAATAATTTTCAAAATAGTTTCCCAGAAATGCACTGATAATGTAAAAGTTGAAGCCGAATCCATCTTGGCAACCACCCACCCCCAACAGAGGTGCTAACTTAATAAATCTGCTCAGCTTCACAGTGCACATGCCTCTGGTGTGTTTGGCCCTGAAATTGATTCATGCAGCTATTTTGAAATCTTACTTCTCATGCCGGTAACCCTTGTCCACACAGGGCCCATATTTGAAAGCATAGACAAAGCGAGGGATATAATCCGAAGTGATGGCAATGACAAAGGCATTTGTTATGACAGCCACGACTCCAATTCCCTCCAGGATACCATGCCAAATACCTAAAAAAAAACAAAAAACAAATCTATCAAACCCAAATATATTGGAATTTACCAGAACAGATAAAACACAAATCTATAAAGTAATCTGCTTTATTAAAGAACATTAAGAATTGATTTATTGTGAATATTCATGCTAATAATCTACATTTACAACAAACTGAATGATGTAATCACAACAAACAGCTTGCATTTAGACTGGAAAAAAACTGACACCAGCCTAATTGAGGGACTAACCGATGTCAGTAGCGCGAGCGGGCATCGGTCTCCTCCACTGTGTGACAAACTTGTAGGCGTCCAATCGGATCTCGATGATGTTGTTGAGCAGAGCAAGCAGGGGAGCCAGAGGAAATGCCGCCACAAAGATTGTAGTGAAACCAAACTGTAGAACTGTACAGAAAAAACATGCAAAACTTGTAGGCCGTCAAGATTAGAAGTGTGACATAGACTCAAAAGACGTTAGACCCATTTGCATGCTGTTTATTAAAAACTTGTGGTCAGACAAATCCAGGCTTCAATTGGGGCAAAAACACACAATAGAGGCAGATCAAAGACAGTACCGTTAAACGGGCAGAAGGTCGGGGTATCAGGCAGGTATCAGAATCAACAGTCCAGGCAGAGATCGAGGCAAGAGGCGAGAATCAAAGTTCAGAATCCAGACAATGGTCGGGACAACAGGCGAGAATAAACATCGAAATAAACAATCCAAGGTAGGCATCGGGAGTTGATCAGGAGTACAAAACTTTGCGTCGATCCTTACTCAGTGCGTGCTATAAATAGTCAGTGAATAATGATCAACACCTGGGTGTTTTCAAGTATTGGTTGTTCAGGTGAAAGCGGTCCGGGTGGTAACTAGTACTCAATAGCACCACAGAGGACCACCTAGTAATAGAGCCCCCCCTAGTAACAGAGCAGGTGGTGCATGAGTGAACGAATTGCAGGATGTCAGCGGAGAGAGAAGGCCACCAGAATTGGTTGGTCACTAGTTCGGTGGTCGCTAGGATGCCTGGTTGTCCTGCACTGGGTGAGTCATGGATGTGATGCAGAAGTCTTTGACGAAGTGTGGCTGGAACATAAGATCGATCAGTTGGGCATTCTGGTGGTATGGGGTCCTGTGCCTGGGCCTCAGTAATCTCTGCGGTAAAGTCCCATCAGATAGGTGCAAAGATGCGAGGGAGAGGAATGATGCATTCAGGTGGTTTCAGATCAGATGGTTTCAGGAGCGTCAATCTGTCTTGAGAGGGCTTCGGCCTTCCCGTTCTTGGAGCTGGGTCAGTAAGTTATGGAGAAGTTGAATCAGGTAAAGAACAAGGCCCACCCAGCTTGCCTGGAGTTGAGTCTCCTAGCCCCTTGAATGTATTCCAGGTTCCTGTGATCTGTTAGAACGAGGAAGGGTAAGGTAGATCCTTCGAGCCAGTGATGCTACTCCTCAAGGGCTGCCTTCATGGCGAGTAGTCCACGATCATGACATCATAATTCTGCTCTGCTGGGGTAAGTTTGCGGGAGTAAAAGGCGCAAGGATACAGTCTGCCTGGTTCTCCGTGCCTCTGAGAGAGAATGGCCCCAATGCCTGTGTTGGAGGCGTCCACTTCTATGGTGAATTCTTTGTCTGGATCTGGATGTCTAAGAATGGGAGCAGTGGTGAATCGTGTGTTGAGGCTTTGTCACTTTGAGGGTTCCAGTGGAGAATCGTTGAACCCTTCTTGGTCATTGATGTGAGAGGTGCGGCTACCTGGCCGAAGTTCTGAATGAATCGGCTGTAAACATGGCAAACCCCTGAATCTTTGAAGGTCTTTAAGTGTTTTGGGTCTAGGCCATGGTTACTCCCTCATGGCTTATGATGTATCCCAAGAAGGCTACTTTGGTTTGGTGGAAATCACACTTCGTTAAATTGGCGTATAGCTGGTGTTGTATCAGACGATGCAGGATGTTGCGAATGTGTTGGATGTGTTTAGGTAAGGTTTTGGAGTATATGTGGATGCCGTCTACCTAGACAATCACTGTTTGGTTCAGGTCCTCCCGGAACACGTCGTTGATAAGGGCCTGAAAGACAGAGGGACTGTTGGAAGGCCCGAACGGCATCACTTGATATTCATAGTGCCCAGTGGTGGTAGAAAAGGCTGTCTTCCATTCGTCTCCTTCACATATCCGGAGGAGGTTGTAGGTGCTTCAAAGATCAAGTTTGGTGAATTATCAGGCCTTACTGAGTTGTTCCAGGGCGACAGGAAGCAGAGGGAGCGGGTACTTGACAGTCACTTCATTTAGGCCCCGGTAGTCTATGCACGTCTCAAGCTGCCATCTTTCTTTTTTACAAAGAAGAAACCGGCGGAAGCAGATGAAGCAGAAGGTCGAATGAACCCTTTGGCCAGCTCTTCTTTGCTTTCATACTTTCAGTCTCTGGTTGTGAGAGTGGGAAGACTCGACCTTTGGGTGGCGTGGCTCCGGGCAAGAGTTCAATGGCACAGTCGGTGGGTCGATGAGGAGGCAGGTGAGTGGCCTTTTCTTTACTAAAAGCCTCTTTCAGGTCGTGATATTTGGCGGGGAGCACACTGAAATCCTCCTCCGTGGCTGGAGACGTGGTAGAGGGTTTCACAGGAGCCTGGACGGACCGGATGCAATGAGTCAGGTAGCGCAGTGACCATTTGAGAATCTGTCAATCTGCCCAGGAAATGGTTGGGTTGTGAAGCTCCAGCCAAGGTAGCCTGAGAATGATGGAGTGATCAGGTGAGTAGACAGTAAACAGACGAATAGTCTCTGAATGCATGGGGCCGACGAGATGCTTTAAATCCTGGGTGGTGTAGGAGACCTCTCCGGAGCCCAGTGGTCTGCGATCTAGGGCTGCGATGGCCACCCGGGGCCCACATGGAAGTTACCCTCGGCCCCTGAGTCAATGAAAGCTGTAGTTGTGATTTTCTGGCCCTCGACCATTAAGGTAACTGGCAAAGTCATAGAGTGTTACATTACACACTCGAGTGGGCACGGAGAGCGGAGGCCGCACTTGACAGTCCGCTCTGAGATGCCCCAACTGGCCGCAGTACAGACACAGGTTCTCTCTGATCGGCTTGGTCCGTTCCTCATCAGACAGGTGAGCTTTAACGATCTGCATGGGCTCTGAGTAAAGATTAGCAGTACTTGTGGAGAAGGAACGGGCAGGAAGTGAAGGCCTTGCTCGGCGAGTGTTCTGTTCGAGGGTTTTACCTACGTCACGACACGCCAACTCGGATTGTAGATCCCGGCTCAGGGCTTTGCAGTACAATACCTTCAGTGGATTGGATGGCCAGATGGTTTAGGCAGCGAGGGTGCGGAAGTGCAGAGTGAACTCAGCGGCAGAGGTGTTCCCTTGCTTCAAGGTGAGAATCTCATCGCTAAGATCTCGACCACCCGTGGCATGATCAAAGAGTTCACAAATCTTTTGCTGGAACTCTGAGTAGCTCATGACAGACATGTTGAGTCCTTCCCAAAGGGCCGTGGCCCAGTCCAAAGCTCTTCCCTTCAACAATGAACACACTAGAGATACCTTGCTGTCATCATCGATGAAGCTGGTAGGTTGTCGAGTGATGTATAGTTTGCACTGCATTAGAAATCCCCTGCATTTCCCGGGAGAGCCGTCATATTTCTCTGGCAGCGAAACATGGGCAGCGTGTATGATGACTTGAGCCGTGGGTGCGGGAATCACTGAAGCAGTGGCTGAAGCAGCTGAAGCACCGCCGGTGTTCAAAGCTTGCATAGAAGTATTGAGAGCTTGTAGAGACTGACCCATCTTCTCAGACACACGTGTGAGTTTCTCAAGCTGTTGGTGGTGAGTGTTCAACAGCGAGCCCTGACGATTAACTTCTTTAGCCAGGTGGTAAACAGCAGCTGAATCAGTCTCTGGCAAAGTTTTCTGTGACATAGACGTTAGATCCATTTGCATGCTGTTTATTAAAAACTCGTGGTCAGACAAATCCAGGCTTCAATTGGGGCAAACACACACAATAGAGGCAGATCAAAGACAGTACCATTAAACGGGCAGAAGGTCGAGGTATCAGGCAGGTATCAGAATCAACAGTCCTGGCAGAGATCGAGTCAACAGGCGAGAATCAAAGTTCAGAATCCAGGCAATGGTCAGGGCAACAGGCGAGAATCAACATCGAAATAAACAATCCAAGGTAGGTATCGGTCAGTCAGAATCACTAGGATAAACGCTCAGAGTTGATCACGAGAACAAAACTTTGATTCAATCCTTACTCAGAACGTGCTATAAATAGTCAGTGAGTAATGATTAACACCTGAGCGGAAAAGTACTGGGTGTTCGGGTGAAAGCAGTCCGGGTGGCAACTAGTACTCAGGGGAAGGTTATCGCTGAGGACGGTCGGACAGCGCCACAGAGGACCGCCTAGTAACAACAAGCAAGCACTGACACAAACACTTGCACAATGTATTGAACGCATGCAGCACTGATACTGAAACGTGTTTTTGTGTTTGTGGTGGTAACACATCTATACTCAAGTACTCAATGACAAAGCAGTTATCTTAAACTATCAGTTACATTTATTTAGATTAGATTTATTTAGATGTCATTATTGCAGCAGCTATTATCATCATGGTTTAACTCACTTAAACTAGGTGACTAACTTCTTTACCATGGTAGAAAATTACACACTAGACAAGATAGAGCAGGACTCACCCATCTCCAGATACTCGTCCACCAAGCCGTGTGCATTCATGGGCTGCAGGTTCCAGTCTCTATCCCACTGAGGCAGCTCTTCTTTACTCTTATTCTGTTCTCCTGCTCGTTTCATCTTACGCCGGGACCACCAGTTCTGCAGCAGTCTAAGCAAGAAACAAAAGGGGAACAAAGAGTTATGAAGAGTGACGGTTATGGCCAAATATTCAATAATCAAGTAAATTAGCCCCAATATACACCTTTTGGTTACACTTTATATCAGGTGGCCTTAACTACTATGTACTTATACTTAGGCTAATCATTTGATACAAAGCACTTATTGAGTACATACATGGTTTTACATTATAATTATATTAAAAAAAAAACAAGTAATTACATCTGTAATTAATTTCTAAATTTCTTAATTACATTTATAATTATACTCTTTGTCCTTCCCTTACATCTTAACACACTCTTAAATCTACCCTTACAACGAAACCTGTCCCTAACCTTACCCATATCCACCTCACTGTCACACCGTCACACTCGCCTGGTCCAGGATCAGCACCAACGGAAAGCACTCATTCACCTGTCACACGCTCCCAATCACTGGATAATTAACACCTGTTTGTCATTAGCTGCTCTCCTTTGAAAGATCGCTCAGCCAGACACTCGAGCTCTGGCTGAGCTCAAGGTTAGACACTTTCACTCACCTGAATCTGTCACTTACCTGTCGGACCGCTGTTTGGATGATATATGGAACTTCTGTGGCTTGAGAGACTTTTGAGAGACTTCTGAAAGACTGAGTATATTTTACCTGTTACTTACATGTGAGCTCATCAGCCTCCTTGCTCTGAACCTGTGAAATACTTACCTGAATATCTACCAGCTGAGAACCTGCTTGATGTATTATACTGTTTTACTCACATCACCTTATATATACCTGCTGGAGTGAATTTCTATGTTTGTGACAGAATAAACTCACCTATAGCTTGAATCCCTTTTGTCTGGTTTCCCTGAGCGTGACAGAAGCTCAGCCCATAACGAAGTCTACATGGAGCAGGTGGAAATCGCAACGAGTGCAGAACCGTATTCCACTTTTCTTCAGATCCAGCAAGAAATAAGAACCACCGCCTCAGCAGCCTCTGCAAGCCCCGTGTCTCGACCTCATTCCTTCTCAGACGATTAAGTGAAGGATTTTTGTTACAAAGTTCTCTCTATTTCGAGGCTCAACCCTACCGCTTTCTCACTGATCGCAGTAAAATTGGTTTAATCATTACTCTGCTTTCAGGAAGAGCTCTCCAGTGGGCAGAAGCCTTGTGGACCTCCGAAAGCCCACATCTCACCTCATTGGCATTATTCTTACAACAGTTTCGACTGGTCTTCGGCTAACCCACCTCATCCCTAACCGTTCAGGAAGAGCTGCTACAACTTCGACAAGGCGAACTCCCTATACATGAGTACATCCTCTGTTTTCGCATGCTCTCCCATTCCAGCGGCTGTAATAATTCTGCCGTGCTGGCAGTGTTCCGAAGAGGACTTAATGCTAACATCCGCCAGCAGATGGTTATATACGAGGACAATGTGGGACTTGACGTCTTTCTAAAACGAGCAGTTACCATCTCTCAGCATCTTGCAGCTTGTGAGGTACCTGTGACATCAGCTCCATTACCTAGTTTCACCGCAGAGCCTATGCAGACAGATTCGTATCGTCTTACTGGTTCTTAGCATTCAAGTTGATTACATGAAGGTCTCTGCCTGTATTGTGGGGCTCCATCTCACCGCCTTCTAAACTGTCCCATCAGACCAGCCACAGGTCACTTCAATCCTAACATTCATACCATACCTCTGATTGATGCCATGTTAATCATTGATACTCATCTCTTTCCGGTAAAAGCCTTAGTAGCAGCAGGAAATTTTATCTTCTCAAGCTGTGTTGATGCCTTACAGATTCCTAAACAAAAGAATTCAATACCATATCGAATCACCACTATTTAAGGGAAACCCCTGGATGCCGAACCCATTAACACCAGTAGCTGCACTCTGACACTTCAAATCAGTTGTCTACATTAGGAATCTATCTGCTTTTTTATCCTGCCTGAAGCCACCATCAACATCCTCCTAGGACAACCATGACTGTAGAAACACAATCCTCTCACACGCTGGAGTACAGGTTTATCCACTTTCACCGCCCGAGCGGAAAGCTATAGAGGAGTACGTCACTGAGGCTCTTGCACAAGGTTTTATTTGACCTTCTACCTCACCAGCAGGTTCACAAAAAAGGATGGAGGACTCTCATAGATTATAGAACTCTCAACTCACAGACGGGAAAGTTCGCTTATCCACTCCCACTTGCTCCATCTACCTTGGAAGAATTAAGGCAGGCCAAGATCTTTAGCAAACTAGATCTGGGAAGTGCTTATAATTTGATCTGCATACGTAGTGGGGATGAATGGAAGACTGCCTTCGTAACCCCTAGCGGTCACTATGAATATTGTGTGATGCTGTATGGCCTAGCCAACTCACCGTCTGTGTTTCAAAACTTTATGAATGAGGTATTCAGGGACATGCTTCATCAATTTGTGGTCATATACATAGACAATATTTTCATCTATTCTAATGATTTGTCGACCCATATCTCTCATGTCAAGCAGGTTCCAGTCACACCCCACCTGTCCAGCCCCTAGAGGTCGTGGCCGCCCTCGCTATCGGGTACGAGCGTCAGGAGCCGCTCGTGGAGGAGGGGATAATGTCACACCGTCACACTCACCTGGTCCAGGATCAGCACCAACGGAAAGCACTCACCTGTCACACGCTCCCAATCACCGGATTCTTAACACCTGTTTGTCATTAGTTGCTCTCCTTTAAAAGATTGCTCAGCCAGACACTCGAGCTCTGGCTGAGCTCAAGGTTAGACGCTTTCACTCACCTGAATCTGTCACAGTTATGGTGCTGCATGTAACAGTATTTAGAGAAACATGTGATGGTTATAAATCCCCTGTGATGTTTGTACTGGCTA
>JAUYWG010000066.1:14960289-14975048 GCA_034779775.1 Enteromius afrohamiltoni | reverse complement strand
TGTTCGATTACGTTATTAATTGATCTTTATCTCACATCTATGCCATATCTACATGTACAAGCTACTACTACATATACAGTAAAACATTACCTTGGTGTAAAGCTGCTTTGCAATGATATGTATCATGACAAGTGCTATACAAATATATTTGAATTGAATTGAATCATCATTACAGTGTAATTAAGTTTTGAGTAACATTAATTAATAACTTGTACTTGCAATATGGTAAGGGTTAGGATTAGGGTTTGTTTTAGTGGTGGCTGCATGCAATACATTTATAGCAATGACAGCATATTATGAGCAATTTATCACAATATAGTAAGTTAAAATGTTTATTGGTTATACGTATTTCTATAACGACATTTTAAAATAAGACAGTGTTTGTGAAATTGTTAAGAAAAATAAACGCAATTGGAACCAGAATAGTTCAATTTTTCAGTTTTCATGGGGGAGTGTTAATAATTTTGATCTGTTTTAGGACAAATTTAAGCACAGAACCCTACCATGAAGAATATTCCTGAAACAGACACCATGAGTCGGCTGAGTTTGTCTGTGAAGGGCTGGAAGGGCTCTGGTTTCCCCGAGATGGGGTTTACTCTCTCCTTCCGGGAGTATTTGGCTTCAAACTGGGGCCGGAGTTCCTCCTTTTTCAGAAAAGAAAACACATCATATTAATCCTGAAAGATTAGCTTGAAGATCTTTTCACAGATATCATGAATGATTCTGATCACGCACAGATGTTAAACATCATCATCTTTTTTGGTTGGGCATGATGATGTCAATCCAGAGGCTGTTTACAGTACATGAGCTCAATGAGTTAAAATGAGACACTTCAATGCCTCAGCGTGGATATATTTATTAGTACATTCCACAATATGATAAAAATTAAAGGGAATATATACAGCAGCAGTTCTCAAACTTTACAGGCCAACTATTACATCTTTTAGTATTTTAAATATTCTTTCATTAATCAACCAGTTATGTTTCCAAACCTTATATCTTACCTTAACAGAGCAAAAAATAAAATATTTTCAAAAAATTTAATTCTGCTCTTTTCCATACAACAATCTGGGACTGTTCTAAAATAAACAAAAAGCACTCTAAAAAATATTATAAAAGCAGCCTATGTTGTGTGCTATATTCCAAGTCTATTGAAATTTGACGTGTTTATGAGCAGGTTCATGACCAAAATCTATTACTTATTAAAAAAAATAATAAATAAATAAGCCTTTTACTTGTAGCTCTTAATTTTAACCAATTGTGTGCAGAGAACACATTAAGACGAGGATAAAGACACTGTTTATAGGCTCAATAAAGGCAGAAAAAAAAACAAAAAAGCACATAAAACTTGGATAAAGTTTTTACTGCACTGTATTAATGTCTACAATAAGTACTAAGAAGCTTAGTGAACCCATGAAAGTATTGGTAAAACCTTACAATAAGATGTCATTTATTAACAATGTTATGTTAAAAAAAAACGGGGAAAAAATTGAAACTGACATTCTCAGAATTCTCTGCATTGCATTCCAAATTTTGTTTGAATTCTGTGTTTTTTTCTTCAAAAATTACACCGAGCACCTTCTATTTAAAAGATGTTCATGATGGGCTTTGGTTCATCATGTGACTTCCTCATAACATATTAACATTATATCAGTTAATGAAATTACGGTATTCAAATTGAACATAAACCCTAAAATGTTGTTACCATATTTTTTACAGTTGAATTCCAGCAGATGAAGCTGGCGTTTTTTTATCAGAAATTTTGCAGATTTTTTTTTTTACAGTGTCTAACAACTAATGTTAATAAACACAACTAATATTTTTAATAATGCATTAGTAAGATTAATTAATGCTAATAGAAGTAATGTCCACTTTTAGTTCATGTTAACTAATGTCCTTAACGTTAACCGAAGACACGCTATTGTAAAGTGTTACTAGCATATTTAAAAACTATTATGTCACCAATTAAATTGTAAACTGCTTTTGGAATAGTCATCTATGAATATCTAATAATGCATTCACACCAGACTCGAATGCGCGAGTGATTTACATGTTAAGACTTGATTAGACATCCTGCAGCACGTTTTGCTCGAATGACACGAATCTTGCTAATTGAGCGCTTAGCAAATCGCTCAAGTTAAAAAATCTGAACTTTCACGTAGCGTTAATCTCTAAGTAGCTTGCTCTAGTAGTGACGTGATTACTAGCAAACGGAGGCAGAATCACGAAACTATGGAGGACAAAATCATTGTCACTGTATGTGGAGGAGCTGTACAACACATCTTTGTACATGAATATAAATTGGAATAAAAAATAAATACTAGATTCATTAAACCAATGATATACTCAAAACAAATTTTACCTCATGTCTAACCACTACAGAGACTGGAACCTCCTGGCAGAAGCCCCTCCCATGACTCGATTTTGTGGTTGCTGTGAAGCGAATTTCACGAGCAAATGAAGCGAGTAAACTCAAACGGTTCAAGCGCCCAAATAAGCACAAATAGGTTGTGTCTGGTGTGAACATAGCATTAGGGAAAAAAGAATGCTGCAGTGATGAGGTACTTTGTGTGACAACCTGGAAGTTGGCATAACCCTGGGTCTCTCAACAAAAAACACAAAGCTTATTTCACGCATACCTTTTCTTTAAAACCCATTCAAGAAACGTAGGGACAATGAAACCGGAAGTGCTAAAGTGCTAACTAGTTTACTTATTTTTGGCCTACAAAATCAAACCATCTCCACAGGAAGAGAGGTTTGTGTAGCAGTGCTAGTGCATGAACCACAGTTTGAGAACCACTGATATACAGAAACTAGCAAGAGCAGAAATCTACAGAGCAACAAATGCAAACATCACACATTCAGCAGGAAACAGCCACATTTGATCGTTTTGATCTGGATTATTTTGAGGGTTTTTTCTTAAACGCGTTACACATTCACACATCACGCACATTACTTCACGCACACAAAAAAACAAAATACACAGAACATCAATTTACCATGACTCTGCACATGCTGATGATATGTGGTTCATGAAGAGTTGTTCACACTGAGATTTTATCACGAGAATTTGGAAGATGAATGTGCTTTGACCGCGGTGTACAGTATATTCCCACGGCTGGATGGCCAAATGTTATTGGTGTGCTGCGCAACGGGCCTTAGCTAGAAAATATGTTTTCAAATGTGATTCTGCTTCGACAACAAATAATTAATCACATACATATATATATATATATATATATATATATATAAGATTATTAATTCATGAACTAAGTGCACTCAGAATTCTATATTAGCCTGTTTCCATTGCTGAATAAAAAACTTAAAAAAAAAAAAGACTTTTCATCTGAAAACTTTTACTTTTCTTATATTCTTACTTTTTTCCTTGCAAATCAGATTTTGTATCATAATAACAGTACGTAACAGAAACTCAAATATGTCTTTTTCGCTCAGAATGAGACTGTACAAATATTTGTTTTTATTGTATAATTAAAAGAAGAAAGAATTGCAAGAAATCTAAATTCACAATTGAGAGAAAAAAGTCAGAATTGTGAATTTATATCTGGAGTTCTTGCTAATTGTGAGTTTATATCTCACAAATCTGAGACAAAAAATTTTTAAAATTGAGCCTGTCCTCCAGCAAAAAAAACCTACTCTATATGCTGTTTGTGCAAGTACCTTAATATGACCTATAATTAAGTTTTAAAGGTACCCGCTAATAATGACAGTGTTGTATTGCGCCTGTCATCATGAAATGAGACGTATGACCTGATTATCAATCAAAATGTGTGTTTTGTTTAAATGCAGTATGTACAGTCTTTAGACCACTATCATGGTGATTAAAACATTTTACTAGGTTTAATTTGTACAAATGACCACACTAACACACCCCTAAACCTACTTGTTACAAAAAATGTGGAAAATTATTATTTCTAGGTTTTATGAGCACATGCGTTCTCTGGGTTTAAACTCATGATTGCATTATCACACCTCATCTTATAATGCATCTCTCTACAAACTGAGCTACACCAACCCTGAATCACATGGCCGATAAAATAGTTTGAAACATTAAAATGCAAATGTCCATAAAAATATTGACGATAAGGGCAAAATTTTAGCTCTGATGGGTCATAGTTCACCACCAGTGGCGGCTACTGGTCTGTCAAATAGGGGAAGCTCATTTTCAGCCTACATCATAAAATTGTCTATTTATTTAAAACTAAATTCTGCCCTACGTTCCTTTTCAAGAAAATTGTCTGTGACCCTGTTGTACCAACTAGGCGTCTTTTCCAAAGACTGAATGAACGATCTAAAAAAAATATTAAACTCTGTAAAAGTGAAACAAGGAATGTGGTGTATAATTGGGTGAAATGTATGATGAAAATCACACAATTTCGCCAAGCAAATATAAAGAAAGTTTTTATTTCGACTGAACTTAAGAAATCCACAATGGGACTGAGCGATTTTGTACTATAAGGAATCGCTGAAGCTATTCAAGCTGTCAGTCAAAAGGAGACGCAATCTTTCAACAGACCCTCCAATCATTAGGCAGAAGCTCGGAGTCCAGGCCAGCCCACTCCTTATTTGCTCCTCATTCACCCCCAGAGACGCTGAGCGTCCGTGGGTGGGACATAAACGCAGCGTTTATCCAATGACCATCTAGTTTCAAAGCAATGAAAAAAAACGCTCAAAGCAGCCCCATTGAAGTCAATGGACGCTGGGCTTCAACGGGGAAATGCACTGTGACGCTACGGGAATGTATGAGAAGAAAATCAAGTCAGCCGACCTGCTATATCTAACTGATTCTGAACGAGCTCGTCTTTGAAATGAACCTCTTCTAATGCATTTTTAGTCAATAAAATGTTAATACAATAGTACATAATTTGAGCATGAATTTTGTCACATTATAGGGAAAGCTGAGCGTCCCTTGCAGTCTTAAAGAAATCGCCTCTGTTCACCACTATTGCACAAATGACCTATACGGGCAAAATAGTTGGAGGACATGTAGTGCATAATCAGTAGTGCATAAAGTTAGAATAAATGTTGCAATTACTTTTTTAAAATTGTTTATGAATTGTTGGAAATGGACTTCCATCGAATTCCAATTTAATGAATATAGGCAAGTAAAAATATAATTTTTTGCTCACTAAGCAACAACGTAGGCACACTGGAAATACTTATTTTATACTTCTTATTTTATACTATAAACTTCTACATACAATTCACTGCATTTTTTTCAGCTAAAATTAACACTAATATCAACTTTAATTACATTTCACACAAATTATGATTACAGGGAGAGATTATTGATTAATTAAGTCTAATTTTAGTATGCTTATGTGTTCTCAGGTGCAATCAGTGTAAGGTCACTTTTTTATTTATATAGCGCTTTTAACAATACAGATTGTAGCAAAGCACTGAACATTATCAAGTAGGAGAATAGAGTAATTGTAATGTATAATGACGAGATTAAACTTTATTTATCAAATGCAGAGATGGTCTTTGTAGTCAAAATGACGATAATCACTAGAAATCAGGTGTCCCCAACTAAGCAAGCCAGAGGAGACAGTGGCAAGGAACCAAAACCCCATCCGTGAGAGAATGGGGAAAAAAACCTAACAAGGTATAATAAATGTGGTAAATTTTTTCACACGTGACAGCATATTAACCTTTTAGGGCCATTTATGATATTTACATTCATCTGTTTTGTAAAAAAATGACTTTCATGAATTTCACTTTCAATGTGCTACAAAACAGGCAAAAAAATGTAATTGTAATTTCATTTTGTGAAAACATTTTTCCAGTGAGCCTGGCCTGCAGTACAATGAACGCCTCTTAAGTATGTTAAATACCTGGAGATGGATACGCGTTAACATAAACTTTTCGCAACTTAACAATGGCACGCAACGACATGCTTTGTCAAAATAATAAATTTCAGTGTGAACACCCTTTACATTAGGAGCAAGGCATGCACAACACAACATGATACGGTAGGAGGCACACTCACAGAACACACCATGACACAGGATTTACACTATAGGAGATACAACAGACAGCACATAGATTGGCCACACGCCAATTACAGTTGCTCATGAACTTAATGGTCATTTTAACAGGTCTCAAAATTTATGGAATTTCTAAAGAAATGTAAAGCATTACGAATTCAGCTCAAAGTTGCTTTGAACAGGAAGACAGGCTCACCTCTTCTTCCTCCCAGTCAATCAAATCCCAGTCGTAGGTTAGCTCCGCCCTTCTCCTCTTCCAGAACTCAAGGAATACTGTGGCTGTGAGGAAATGGTAAGACGCTGTTGAAAAATCTTTTCCTAGGTCAATTACTGAATAAGAACTGGTGAGGAAGTTTGTTGAAGTTCAATATGTATATTGCCCATTTTATCCCATTTGTGTCTAAAGGTTCGAAGGGTCTAAAAGATGTTGTTGATGTCACATATACTTTGTCAACTAAACATAAAAGAGCTGACTGCAGAGCTGTTTAAAACATTTAAAAGGAAAACCTGATATGTATAGTATAGATGACATTCAATGTAGTGGTTCTCAACAAAGGAATGAGGCCTTTATATAGTACTTTATTTTGTACTGCTGCACACCCAAAGCACTTTACAATCATGTGACCAGTGTGCAGGATCCACATGGATGATGCAATGGCAGCCACAGAACAACGGCACCAGTGCACTCGCCACACACCAGCTACAGGTGGAGAGAAGAGAGAGATAGAGCCAATGGGGATTATTGGGATTATATTGCTGGCCTCTCTAACCAACCTGGTATCATGCCAAGACGTGACATTATCACGTTGGTCCACTTTGATAAAACGTGTAGCTGTCACGGTTTAGCCTCCTCAGACGTGAAACTTACATGTCAGTGACAGGCATCAGCTGTGATCCACGCATGGATTCAAATATCGGGTAATGATATTGCCATTATTGTATTGGGATGTGATTTTTCACAGTAAAATGTCAAAAAAGTTTTATTTATATTACTTTATTTATACATTTATGAGCACGTAACCCAACACCTGCCCCTAAACCTACCATCCGTTACTAAAACACAAGATAAACCAGCAGTTACAACTACCCACATTATTTATTAAAAAGGATTAATATTCTAATTCTTCTGAGACAAAAGGATTGATCACCATCTCTCCATCCACCGTAACTCATCTGTGCTGGAGCTGCTTTGCACAAATTTAAAAAATGCCACCCGCCAGGAGAATCCTTATGTCAGCCTTGGTTGTAAAATTCTATTGGCTCTCGTGTGTCACATGACCGATTGTGTCATGATGTTGTGAAATGTTATTGGCTCTTGTTTGTCTGGTGATCAATTTGCGTCATTCTATAGCATGAGAGTGTGTTTTGAATAAGATGTTTTGAATAAAATGTGAACACATTAAAGGAGCGAATACTTACAGTGATTAAAACCTTTTATGTTACTCTCTTCTTTGCATAAAGACATCATATGGCTTCAGAAGGAAGTGCAACACAGCTTGTTGGTAATGCCTTTTTTACTGCTTATGGACAGTTTTTGCATTAAATACCTGTGACTGCGCTTATTTTGTCTTTGTGTGTGTTTTATATTGTTCAGAAGTGGGTAGGTTTAGGGTAAAGTGGGGCTAGGTGCTACAATGAAAGTATAGATTTTATATCAAATTAATTTGGTTATCCGTGGTGGATCACAGCTGATACCTGTTACTGACTTACATTGTAATCTGTTACGTGAGCCCATCACAGAATTTTCGACGAAACATGTTAACACAAAACATTTTACGTCTGAGAAGGCTAAACCGTGACAGCTACACATTTTTCAAAGCGGACCAACGTGATAAGGGTGATATGGCTGTGGCAACTAATAAATTGCTAATATTCTATTAATTGCCTAATGGACAGGGAGTTGGCCTTGTAACCTAAAGGTTGTGGGTTCGAGTCCAGGGGCAGGGATTGTAGGTGGTTGGAGTGAATAACCAGCGATCTCTCCTCCTTCAATACCAAGACTGAGGTGAGACTCTTGAGCAAGGCACCATTCCCCCAACTGCTCCCCAGGTGCCGCAGCAATGGCTGCCCACTGCTCCGGGTGTGTGTTCACTACTGTGTGTGTGCACGTTGAACGGGTTAAATGCAGAGCACAAATTCCACGTATGGGTCACCATACCTGGCCACAAGTCACTTCACTTTCATGCTAATATGCAACTAGTTAAGAGACCCTAAAACAGTGTTACAGAACCTGCATCAAAAAAGCCTCACAAGACCAGATATAATAGCATCTTAGTGCATGTGTAACTGCAGATATACGTTCATCAACATTTTACACCAGTTTTGAATGTGCACCCAATCAGGATTTTGGATTAGAACTATCCATTGTATAATTTTCCATCTCACTGGCAGAGATTCTGTGCAGTTTGCAGAATGTAATCAGCTAGCTTAGTCAGAAGCACTGATTTTTTTCATCACAGTATCACAGGAACTGATATAGAAACTGAAAGGAATACTTAATAAATCAAAGTAAAAATAAGAAAAGTTTTATAAGGTTTTCATGTTAAATTTAACTGTTAAAAAAAGAGCAAAAACATCTGGGATCTGAGTCCACATGCCCCTTGTTTCTACCAAAGGACTATGTGACCCACTTTCCTTGAAAGCACAAGAGCTGCAAGGGAAGAAACAGAGTGAGAGGCCCAAAAAGAAAGACAATGTTCAATTTTTAAAGCCCAGTCTTCTTGCTGAAAGCTGTCTTCATATTTGAGCTTGGAGAATAGCATTGCAGCTTCTAACCCTCCTAACCCCAAAGCCCTTCTCTTCCACACACAGCCTGTTCGGGTGATGCCAAAACATGCCAACTCTATAAAAGAAATTATCCCTTTGGCATATTTTACCACAAATAAAGATGTCACTGTCAGCTGATTCAGAATTCCTGCTGCTGGTGTGAATGCAGCAGACAAACGGCCAGAGTGTGAAATTGGATCTTGAGGAACCACCATACTGGGGAGCATTTCCCGCCCAATTATGTCACTTGCTGATTAACCATCATAGCACAATGCATAGTTGTGGAAACAAACCAGCTAGTCACAACTGTTTACCATCTCTGTCGTTTGAACCACATTAGTGGTAACTAATGTTATTTATCTCATTAGAGATGGCATTTTTCTTTTTTGATGTTTGATTAATTCACAGGTTTCCTCTTTCTTCATACCACAGGGTCCATGGCATTAATGCATATGTATACTCTCCTAAAAGGCGATTATTGAGGGGGCGCAAAAACAGATTGAAAAGCATTTATATTAAGAATGGATGATATAGATTATACTGTATGTTAGCTTGCTTATTGTGCCCAAGAGCTGTAGCTCCAATCATGTCAAGTTAGTTGACCGATGGTAAAAATAAAACTTGTGACCATAATTGTCTAACGATGCATTAGGGAAATGCACCCATGGCTACGCAGTATGAATGCCCCCAGTAACATTAGTCCAAAAATCACAGAAACATGGAACTTTATTCTCTCTTGGGAAAAGGAGCCATAGACCAAGCCCAAAGAAAGATTCATGTTTGTAATATTGGTTGTTAATTGTACCTAAAAAGGTTGGAGGGATGCATCTAATTCATCCATATTATTCAGATATACAGTTTCAAGATGCTGACCCTCCAGTTCAGACCATCTGTTTCAAGTGCAGGAGATGATCTACCGACCTACAGAGATTTGGAAACCCTGGGTACCCTTGAGGGGTACAAGCTCATAGACTCGTTGTTACACGTTTTCTGAAACAATTTTGAGTTCCTTAGTCCAACAGGAGGTCTTACATCCTGGAATAGGGACTCTGTCATGGTGTGAGAAGCAAAGGCAACTGTCTTATCGGTTCATTGTTGGAGTTCCTTGACCCCTGATATGCTAAAGATCTTTGTGACCGAATTCCAGAATTCCAGTTTACAATTTAGTTAAATTCACTGTTTAAAATTGTTTATTTAACATCAAATTAAGAATTTTATTGTAATCAGTAGCCTATAATTTCATTGTATGCCCAATTTAGCTACCTCAACTTACAATATTAATAGCATGTGTCCCTCTTGGTTTTTTTATAGCTATTTTCCAGCAGATAAAAATATGGCTGTGACTAATATTTTGCTTATTTAGATCCCACTCATGTCACCTAGAGGTCTGCACCTAGAGGTCTGCAGAACCAGCTGCAGAGTCTCCTGCTCACATTACTTTCCTTTAAATTCCATCCAGGAAAGTGTTTTCTTTGGCCTCGGCCAGTAAGTTAGACTTTATAATGTGTCCACAATGATCAAGCACTTACTCACCTGTGATCGCTGCTAGTGATCCTACAACACTCATCTATTTTCCTCTCCCTCTTTGAGAAGTTTAAGTACTTCTGAAATATTCACATGTTTTGGCTGTAAGCGAGGTCTACTGCGACCTGATTGGATCATTTGTTGTAAAGTGGGACAAAGCAGTGATTGATTACAGCTTCTCCTCTTGGGCTTTTGAGTCAATCTTATTATAGCAGACCACAGACTGCTAGTTTCTTATTTTGTCCTTGTCCGCTGAAGAAAGCCTCTTTTTTAATTACTTAATTTGTACTTTAAACCAAATGCTGACCTGTCTGTCTTTCTGCTGGTGAAAGAGTACTGATTAAATTGAAAAGATTTAGACTCACCCCATATTGCCATGAAGATAGCAAAGAAGACTGTGCCTCCATTATCAAAAAGATGGGTCACCTGGTGGACAGAAAAAGAGGCAATGCATTAAAGAATGTATAATTAGTAAATAAGTTAAATCAACACGAACTTATAAAAATGTATACCTCAAATGCAATGTAAATCTTTTTTGTTTTTTACAAAAGCATTTGCCAAATATGTAAATGTTTTAGTGCTAAAACACAACTAAATGTTTAGGGGTGGAGTTAAAGGTGCAGGTTCATACTTCTTCTTTTTTTTAAATTACAAATAGTGTGTTTTCCAAAAAAAATCACAGCATACAAATTTGTAGTAAATTACAACTTCAAAACTGCAACCAGGATAATATTAATAGCCCAAGATGTTCCCTTCCAAGTTGTATCACAATGTCATGACACATACAGTGTGGGAACTTCTCCAGCCTGACGTAACATCATTCAGCATCTCGTTCTCTTTCAGAACCAAAACCAAAATTATATTCATAACAATGTGACTTAAATTAACTTACTTTTACTCAAAAGAATTAAAAAAAAACCTTTGCCATAATTATATTCAAGCCTGTAGGCCTTTAAGGGGTATTCATTCTGATATCAATTTGCAGCAGTTAAGCATCCGATTTAATGAAATTTGCCATTTGTGGTAACAAGAGCAACAGAAAGCATTAGCACAGAAAGACCACCTACTCACATAAGCCTTGAGCCAAAAGACAAACTTTGCCAGCTACATAATTCGGAAAAGCCCAAACAGATGCACTCACAAGACTTCACAGGATGTATGGTGTGCCTGATAAAAATATGTTATTTCAAAGTAACACAGTCAATAAGTGAGCAAAAAATGCAAGTACAAAATCAGAGACCTCAGGAGCAGACCCCAGAGTTTCCCCAAGTTCTCTTGAGAAAAACGTAAACGGATTTGGCAAAAGGGTAATTAGTTGATGTGCATTCCATGACTGAATGAGAGAGAAGTAAAACAAAGTTTTTTTTTTAAATCCCATTCCTCAACTCTGGCCATTCTGAGATGAATGGCGTAGAACGGCGTAGTTCTGCACAGGCCCCTCCCACAATAGTTGATTGACAAGGCAATTTTACGTTTGCTCTGCTCTGAGCTGTCATCAGTCCACCATTGTGTCAACCCTGGCGTATAAAGACAAGCTGTCTCCAATTAATCAAGGTTTTTACTCGTTGGATGTAATAATGAACATAGCAGTGGTCATTTACTCCTGACATCTGAGCTGCTGAAGGTGCAGAGGAGTAATGCTAAATCTGTTTTGAAGGGAATGTGTCAATTGCGATCTGCCCCTAAATGTGTCTATGTTTATGCGAATCATTCGTAATTCATTACATCTACAGAAGAGGTGAGTATGAGGGTTATGAATCTTGCCTTTCCTAAAATGTGCTAGTTAGCCAGTTCCATTACTGAAGTAAACAGTCACATGAGAAAGGCTCCATCACCCCATGCAAGTGAGGGTGGAGTCACAAAAGCAACACTGACTAGAATGGCTTAATGAAAACAGCAGATTTTGACAGAGTAAAAAAAAAGTGTTTTTACACTTCTATTGTGCAATTTTAACCAATCTTATAGACTTTTCATTAAGACCCTAAAAATAGAAACTGGACATCTGATGACTCAGGAGATGAGACAAAAGAAAGAGTTGTTGGTCACCAAAACTCCAGTAGTAGGGATACAGAGAACTTAATTGGCATTTGTCAAATGACTCTCCACTGTCATGTGCAATTAGAGTAGAAAACCAAACTGATCAGTTGCTCTGACGTCCCACTGGGAGCTTTGTTTATTGAGTAGGTGGAGATTTTGGCAGAGGAAATCTGTGCTGTAAGTCGTGAGGAGCATCGGAGGGCTTGGCAGGAGGTTTTATGTACAGCGCATATAATTGTTTATTTAACCTGTGTGGAAAGAGTATTTGACATTTAATCCTTTTGGATATGGGAGGAATAGCAATTTTTTTTTATAGCTGAACTCCTGTTGAGTGAATTTTGAAGTGAGTTTGAAGAACTGTAACAGATGTTTTTGAAAGCAGAAGAGCAGCAGGCAGGTACTAAATCCCTTCTAAACTAAGGAATCAGTGGTGGGTTGTAAAAAATAATATCCTCAGAGGTGAAGATTTTCCCAACATGTGACACAGTTGTTTCTCTAGATGTGGGTGGGACTAGTAAGAAATCATTTCTGAACAGTGTAAGGACAGTAGCTTACCGCTGGCCTAGGTTCAAGCTCATGACAGTAGTGGGTTGCCAAGAAAGAACTGTGACAACTTTGTATTTTGAGCTATGAAAGAGCAATCTTTAAACAATAAATATCTTCTGGCCAGCAACCAATTATGTGTTGTATTAAAATATTAGCCTTTCTCAGTAATGTCACCACCATGTTCCCACGACACAAAACCATCTTTATTCCTTACTGGCTGCACAGCTTGGACAATCTGTCTTTGGTTTGTACGTTGAAAATCCAAAACCAAAAACTAATTTAAAACATACAAGTTTCTTTGACTTCAGAAAAAAAAACAGGCTTTCCTAATGAGTCTAGAATAAAAAACAGACATTCTGAAATCAAAGCTCCTCTGTAAACCATGTCTTTAGACCAAAACATCCAGTAGAAACATCTATTTCAGCAAAACAAATTGTATTTGCATTAAAATGTCCACAGGAAAATAACCTTTACTTATCAATACACAAACAAGACGTATTGTTTTATTGACTTTCATGTAGTTTTCTTGGTTTTCCTCACTTTCCATGTCGCCATATTTCAGATTCATGAACCTATTACAAGGACAGATGCCAAAATGCAAACTGAATCAAGTAAACTGAATCAATGACATTATCGTGAACAGAAAACAAGGTGGGATACTATATTAGACAAGAGCCATTTGAGTGACTTGCTTATATTACACCAAAACATTTAGTCAGTTTTGCTGATCTTCTAAAATTGTCTAAGGGGTCTTATTTTGTTTATACTAGTAGAAGGTGGAGGTACCTTTGCATAGACACAGCTGTCACTCAGCGTCCAAGAGCTGCAATTGCCTTCACACATGGGGCACATGATGGTGGTGTTGGCCTCACATATCTCTTTACTGAAACACAACAGAAAAAAAAAATGAATCAGTGCTTTATTGGGGGAACAATAAAGACTGGTCAAGGAAAATGGCATCACTTCATGTAAACTGTGACATAAGGACTACTGGGACCTGGTCCAGGCATACTGGGGGTTATTCTGAAATAACTAAAGGGACTAACCTTACTTGGCTGGAGTCCATGGTGAAAAGCCCATAGAGGAAGACAAAGAGGCCGACTAGAGCAGCAGGGATCAGCATACCTGTATACCAGCCCAACCAAGCGAAATACAGCCCAATCTTCTCCCCAAAGTACCGCCTATCAAACATCAGCAAGAAACAAAAATTGAGAAGGGCTCCATTCATTTTCATAGCATTTTAATTAACATAGATATTTTGGTCAGTGGTGACCAAAATTACTAGAACACATATTTAAGAGATTTCAGTACACATTTTTGTAGAGTTTGCTATTACAATATCCATAAAATGAACTATTGGAAAAAGATTTAAGGTTAGTAGAATAAGTTGGCAAATACTTGCAACGTAGTATGTTGTGGACCCATCAAAATAAACTTGTTAAGCAGACAGTCTACCAATACTCTAGTCACTGCTAGTAAATTATCGAAGAGTGTATTAAAAGTGTAAAAGATTGGATGACGAATGATTTTCTGCTATTAAACTCAAGCAAAACAGAGATATGACTTATTGGACCAAAAAGCAATAAACAAAATCTTTTGACTAACAATTTACAACTAGAAGGATGTCCTATTACTTCCATTACAATCAAGTTTTACTTGATCTTAGTGCTGCGTTCGACACTATAGATATGACATACTAATAGATCGACTACAAAATTATGCAGGTATCCAAGGGCAGGCTTTAAGATGGTTTAGATCATGCCTGTCTGATTGCTACCACTTTGTTTATTTAAATGGGGAGTCATCTGTCACACGCACCGGATCACGTGAGGTCACAAGGACCCGGAAGTAACCTCACGCAGGTATATAAACAGGAAGTAG
>JAUYWG010000066.1:14928702-14948017 GCA_034779775.1 Enteromius afrohamiltoni | reverse complement strand
TCAGTTCATTGTTGATTCGGTTATGCTATCATCCAGCTCAGTTTGCTTTCCTTCAAGAAGTACCAAAACTCCATTAGAGACAAATGGAGAAAAAAAACACTTTGAAGAAACCAAGCTCAGTCAGGGGGTTAAAATCTCCCCTTGCCTAAATGAAACCAGCATGATGTGGTCTGCGTTTTGCAGTGACCATTCTAAGAGAAACAGCAGAAATATCCCACTACCCCAGTGACCATAGTTCATGGTTTGGACCTGGTTTAGTTTGCACCAAGGAGATCTATAAAACCTGGAGAATATATCCCAAATCAGCTCACTGGCTGTGGTACTCTGCTAATGTATGAAGCCCCAGAATTATGTGATCTGCATACTGCCATCTTTGCTCATGGCCAATCTGATATGGAAACCCTTATCTTGTAGCACTCTTAAACTATTACCTAAACATTTGATTACAGCCTTGCAACATACGTAGTTTCTTCCTCAACAGGCAGCAGGTCTCTTTTTGGAGGGTACCTTACAAGTGATGTGACATTTTGCCAAGTATGGTTATATTGTGCTCTCCATTTATTGTGTACCTTTTGGTTACAAGCCTGTCTGTCTAACCATTAAGCCATGACTGTTCCTGTACCAGAGTACAAGAGGCTTTTAGGGCACGTTTTACCAAATACGGACTGTTGGACACCACTTTTCAAATCAGTTTCTTGATTCCAAAGTTAGACAAGTGCAAGCATTTTGATACCCTTAATCATTCAACAGCATGACGACAATCTTTCATGTCTCAGTACCCTGGAGTGCACCAGTACCAGTGTCCTGCAGAATTTAGCTCAACACATCTGCATGTATACCCAGCAAGACCTTGATTAGCAGGTTGATGGTGTGTTTAAGTAGGGTTGGAGCTAAACAATGCAGGACACCATTCCTCCAGGGCCAAGTCTGATGATCCGTGTCCTAGAGGGTAATGCTTCTCTCCAGGACAAGCCAATTTCCTAGCTCTGTTATCCCATGATAGACGAACAATTAGTCATCATGGGTTGACAAAGCGAGTCCAATAAGGTTGCTCCCAGAACCTCAATAACTTTGAGGAGGATGCGTGGTTTGACCTGAGAGAAAACATTTGTCTAAATAAACGTGGGACAATTTCAGCTCTTCCTCAAGCCAGTTCTGAGTTTGTCTACAGCACAAGTTAGCATATAGGCAATGGAGTGAGGGACTGCGTGTGTCTTTAATTTGTACAGGATCACCCTGTTCAATATTTAACTCCACAGAACATGATGCAGCCAGTATCGTGTCCTCATGCCAACTGAAAAAACTAAATACAGTTTGAGCTTATGGATCTGCCAATATGTAAAATACTTATTGTATTGTGTTGGTATTACCATATGTCACAACGAAAGCCCAAAGGGTTGATAAGATTACTACATTTCAGAAGGCATGCATTCCTATCAGGTTAATAGGTTAGTTTGCTAACTATAAGCATATTAAAATGCAAAGATAAAAGTTTGCTAGTGCTTTGCTTACCCGTTGGAGGAGGCGTGATGTGTGTGCAGGAGGCACTGACGCTGTGGGTGTATGTTTTGGGTTCAGGACTCAGAGGCACAGAGAGGAAGTGATTAAGGTTTTGAGGATGTGTCTGACTCTGAGCCAGACACGGCAAACTGCGGCGAGACGATTTTAGCGTTTTCTCCTTCAAAATCTCACTGATACTGGTGTGCATACCTGCTGGGAGAGAAACACATGAGATATCAGATAAAAAATACTAACATTTCCTTCATCCAAATACAAAAACATGACATTAAATGATCTCTAAAAAGGCATTTCCAGTTGTCCATGTCTCAAGAGCCAGTGTGATCTGTATTTCAGGCAAATACTATGTAATGCAATATAGTACCAGTGAAACTCACTTACGCTATCAAATGCAAAGCTATAATGATCACATCAAGGATAACCGGTGTATTGCATTTACTTAATTAAATACCTCCTGGAAGCACAGTCAGTCTTTATTGACTGACAAGGTCATCCAAGGATAAAGGATTTACTAACTACATTTCAAAACCACGTGGGGCAGATGCTGTTTGATGGTTTCGCAAAAATCACAGAAAGCAGATTCAAAAGAAGCTGTTTTGGAACAGATAAAGATTTCCATGAACTTTATAAGGACCATGAACTATACAATTGTTTGTTCATTAATTGTTCATTCACAGTGCATTATATGAATGAGACTTGCTACTGCAAACACATGCTCAACATGCTGCTTTAAGCATTTAAGAAATATTGTTACTGCACATAGGACAAATATGAATACCTCTATAGCATACATAATCAACCCATAGCAGATATATACAGGTGGAGCTGGGGTGGGTGGATTAAGACTGCTAAAGCAAGCACTAGCCAAATATTTGATTGCTGAGCAGCGAGCTGGAGAGATAATGATAATGATGTCATTATTTCAGATTGAAATGGTTAATGTTTTACATCTGCCATTATACTAACAGTGGACAGCAATGCTTATGAAGGCCCACATAATCCTCTTGGGAGCAACTTACAGTCTATTAATGTAATATGAGAGGGCTATTCTCAGTGTATACACAGAATGACCTTAATGACCCCTTTAATAAGCCTAGTCTCATGCATAGCGGATTCAAATGCAAAAATTAATTTCCATTTAGATTAAATATAGACATCTTTGTTCATTATAATTCCCGTTATGGTATTTATTGTATAACATGAATGAACAATATGCAGAAAAACCCACCACAAAAACAAAACCCCTGAATACAAGAATAACAGAAGCTGCTGTCAAATCTGGATAAATGATTCCACATAACCGTTTAATTAAAAACCATTCCACAATGTGATAATAGCACGGACGTACGATGCAAGGTCACACTGACACACATCCGGTGAAATACTCATTTGTAAGCCGGGGCTGGGAAAATGCCTGGTCTTCCCCACATGACTGCACAGAGATAGAGCTGATGTGGAATTCCTCTCTCAGTGACCTTGTCCATGATGGCTGCATCAATCTAACCCACTCATAACCTACGGCTGGCCTTTTAAATAGAGCTAACGTGAAACAAGAAGCCGTGATTCAGAGTGTGCGCACAAAGAGAGATACACAGAAAGTTCAAACCCACATGCTTCATATGCAGGACTCAATTAATTAAGATTCTCTCACATCTTAAGTACTCAAAATTCAGCTGTTGAATATTAAACGCTCAGTCCTAAAATAACTTGTTCCTAACATCTCGGGATCGAGACTCAAGAGAGAAATACTTTAGGGGGGAAAAAATCAGCTTGTATCCCATTTTGCTGCAAAAAAAGAGTAGATTTTTGCTTTCATTTGAAGATGATGTGAATGCGGCTTGCATGTGAACAACTCTCCCCCGGAAGAAGGTGTTATCAATGGTTATTTTGTTATGCGGTTCCTAGAGTGTTGCATGTTTTTTTAAAACTGACATAACATGGTCGCACTGCCATCGCTTCACAGCTCTGTTATTAAAGACAACTTGCACAGGTGCTGGGGTAATAACTGCAGGGTTTATAGTTCATTTACATGAAAAAAACAGAACTCCATTCGTTTTTAATCACTTTGACCATATTTTATTCAGTCGACAGCTTTCTTCTATACGCTCATAATTTAGAACAAGGCTGCTGTAAGAACACTGGAATCTGAGCACATTTTTGGTGCTTGTTGTTTTGCTGAACTATGTTGGTAACAACAGAACTTGCGACCATAATTGGCTCATTGTTTAGGTCCCTCCTCCTGTAAATCCACGCAAACAAACTCAAAATGTGATCAATCCTGGGTTGCCAGATTTTGAGATGTCACACTGAACATAAACTGAACACAGCATGAAAGTTTCAGAGATTGAACAAAACACATTAATATTTAATGAGGAGAGCACTGAGGCAGTTTATGATTGATTTCTTTCTAGCACTGCATCGTTCACCACTATTTTTTACCAGGGTCAAACAACATATGTTGTGTATACAACATTTACTATGAACATGCAAGACGTCATTGTTTTCTTAGATTCCTGTACTGGGGGATTGCACGGAAATGTTTTTCAAAATTCTTGTTTTCAGTCCCCAAAAAGCTGTTGTTGAGTAAACGCATAAAAGTTTTTTGACTGAAAATGTTATCGTGTCAATAGCCCCTGAGGCTCATTTTTATCGGAATACTTAATAAGTTTTAATCAGACAGGTTTACACACACACACACACACACACACACACACACATTTTACTGAACTGGCTAAAATGATGTGTGTCTCTCACCAAAATCTGTGTAATATCTTCATATTTTCTGTAGATATGCATCACCACTGCCCAGATTCATTACGCTCAGCTCCCCACAGACAAAGAGAATAAGACATGCCTACCACTAAACAAACGCAGACTAATTATCTCCTCTGCTTTATCCCGGTTTGGAGATTTCTTTGCAAGATGAAGAGCAGATGGTGCTATGGGCAGCATGTGATGATATCTCATAAAAACACTCTTTAAACATTAGTACTCTTTCTATGATGCTCTTATTCCTAATGTTATAGTGTATAGTAGATCATTTTCTAATAATATACCTGTGAGAATAAAGGCGATATTTTATAAATATATGAATGACAAGCTGAAAGTTAATACACTCTAATGAAAGAAGCAAAGATATTTAGAATAGCATCAGACACTGAATAACTGTCCACAACATGAAAGGGAAAAAAAAAAAGTTTTGCTTATCATGCTGGCATGTAACTGAGACAGACATCCTACATGTCTGCACATGCTGTCGTAGGAGCAGGTGGTTCTGGTGAACTCATTGTGTAGGTTTATACAAATATATAAAAGCCTATTTGATCCAGATTTTAATCCCGCTCTGAGCTCATACTGGTTTATCAGGAAGAGAAATACAATCGTGTGCTTTACATGAAAGATAAGTGAAGAATTAAATAAAAACCAGAGGGCAACGCAACAATTTCAAAGTGTGACACTATACAAAAATATTCCAGAAAGGCAGCAATGCAGAGGAACGGAGGAAGAGAGAGATTGTTAAGTGTGTATTGGTTGGATGCAGTCCAGTCTATTAGTGCGTAATCTTATCAAGCACATCTCCACCATCAAATGAAAACGTGATAAAAAGAAGTGACATAATAAATGTTCCCACAGAAAACAAACACTGCTGTTCAATGCTTGCTGTGCCAGGGGTAGAAATCGCCAATCCTGGATTTATCCAGGGAGGCAAAGCCAGTAGGACCTTGTGATTGAGTGAGATTATCAGTGTGTGTGTGTGTGCTCCTGCTGCACGATTGCACACGTGTCCCACCTGGACAGTTCGATTATCAACCTCAAACCAGCAATTCAGCACAATAATAAAGATAAGAGGTACTCTGAACAGATCAAGAGTCTCGTCGTGTGTAATCCAAGCACAGCTGTGTGCTGTTCACATTTTTATACTTCACACTGTAAAAAGCCACAGAGTTTATTCCTGGAGTTGTGTGTTAAAAAAGGTAACAGAATAGGGAACACATATTCACTATTAACTACAAACCAAATTTTCTGTGTATTAATAGTTAATAAGGTAATTGTTATAAATATGGCTAAAGTTCTAGTGATATGGATGCTAATATGTGTTACCAAAACAAATAACTTTTGTGCATTTCAATATATTACACTGTATATAAATATATCAAGATGACTCACAGTTTAACATTTAGATGTTTTGCATTTGCAGCCTTTTAAACAGATCTACTGACTGCAATAAAGACCACAGAGTTCTCAGCTGCGCTAATGCATATCATAAGAAATGCCTCGCAGAAGACGACTGTATGTAGCAAAGGTGTAGAGAATACAGTACTTCATGAATACTGCATCACTTAATGCAAATACTGTATCCCACAATGCAATAGGCTTCCATTTCAAATTGTGACAAATGAACTGGAACTAATGTCAACCTTGACTGAGATCAGCATCTCCTTCATAGCATGTGTGACCAGTAAGAATAGTGTACACTGTGCAGTGCACTCAGTACACTAGTCTTCTATTCTGAATTTGTAATCCTGTGTTGTTCACACACACACACACACACACACACACACACACGTTAGGTTTACATGTTTTAAGGGGACACCTAAACCTACCCCTTACAGGAAACTGTGTAGTTTTAGATTTTCAAAAAACTATAAGCTTGTTTCCTCATGGGGACCTAACAAATGTCCCCACAAGTTCATAATTTACTGGTATTCCTATTTTTGTGGAGACAATTGGTCCCTATAAGGTGATAAATACCAGGTGCACACACACACAAACACATTGTGTGTTATTGACAGGCTTCATGAAATTCAGCCAAATGTCATGTGAGGACAGCTGTTGAACAAATCAATGAATGCAGTTGGATTAGTGTTGATATAATGCACGTAGAGCCGAGTTAAGAGCTAGAAAATGGTTAGACTATGATTGAGGGATGATTTTTTTTTTTATTGTACTGTAACCAAAAAAAAAAGGATGCACTGCTATCTGAAAAGTAGCTGAGAGCTACAGAACAAAAGAAGTATTAAAAAAAAACAAAAATACAATTGAAAATAAAGAGCTTTCCTTGCTTGAGGGAAACAAGTGAGAGAACAACGTGAAGGAAATGAGGTCAGTGGGTTTGCCCGTCTTCCCTATCTCAAAACCTTGCATAATTCATCTCTGGTTCCTCAGCGCTCTTGGCGCACAGGAGTTTTGCATTGCCCTGCCCCACTAACAGATGCTTTTTATAGATCAGAGAGGCAGAGTGGGCTGGGTAACTCTACACCCCTCTTAGAATCAGTCTTTACGGGACGTTAAGGGGCTTCTGGCTGGCGATCAGATGCGGCTGGATTTAGAGGAGCTCAACTGAGGCTTTTTCAGATGCACGTGATTTACAGCCACAAGTCTGATTCTGTGATATTGTTAGCAAAGTGCAATGCAGCCTAAATGAATTATTTGTGATGTTTAATCAATTTGATTTCCATCAGTCTGGGCAGTAACTTTGGTCTCAACACAATGCAAAATCACTAGCTCAAAAATATGTGTGTGTGGCATGAGCAAATGTAAATCTCCGTAATTGTAAATCGCAATATAAATGTATTTAAATTCTGTATTTTTTTTTTTTAATTAAGCAATAAATACATAAATAACAAAATAACTTTTATTCAAACCCAAATAACCAAACTGAACTATATCTTCAAGTACTTAAAAGAGGTCAAATGATGTGATTTCAAGTTGTCCTTTCTCATTGGAGTTTAACAAGCTGTTAGCGCAGAGATAAGATCCCTGAAGTTCCAAAGACTAAAGTTTTAAAACTTTTTAAAAGAGATATTCTTTATTAAAGTTATGGCTTGTCCACATACCCTGAAACGACTCGACACAGAGTGGGTTTATTTTCGTAACACTGCCCAGATGTTTACACAAAGAAAGAAGGCAGAACTATTATTCTCGCTGAAGTGTTGCTGCGGGCGCCATGTTCTGGAGAATCTTAAACACATTCCATTTACCCATTCACTACAGAGCATCCATTGTTAAGACAGTGATGCAATGCTACATTTCTCCAACTGTGATGAAGAAACAAACTCATCTACATCTTGGATGGGAAGGGTGAGTACATTTTCAAGAAATGTTAACTTCTGGTTGAATTATTCTTTTAAAATTGCGTCAAACTACCAAAGCATGATTTTTCGTGAGTATTGTTTTTATCATCTCCAGAACTGAAATCCCTCAAACACAAGGGCTTAACTTAGTGTGTAGTTAGGAGCAGATGGCACGTTTCCAGAGCTTAACTGCATTCAGCACAAAATAACACAAGCCAGTCAGTGACGTGCTGAAACATAAAGACAGGAGATTACAGTATCCATCACTCTCCTCTGTCCCATCAAACAATGTCATAGTCTCCCGGCACATAAATATATACAAGCCAATGTGTATGTGCCATGTGTATTCCTTAAAATGTATTTCACCTTTATTACAAATTATTTCAAATTGTATGACTGTTTGTTGGTTTGCTGGTTTATGGTCTGCAGTGTGTAAAAAGTGGTACTTGTTACTCTTAAAGAGCTACTTCTACCTGGTTATTCTACCCAGTCTTACACTATTTATTCGTGACAGGGACACGTTTATTTAGTTATTTTCGTAAGATGCATCCAGTTGAATCGAACGACTTACAAAAATAACTAAATAAACGTGTACCTGCCACGAATAAATATATTAAATTAAATTATGTGACTAAATCACGAACTGCCATGAGACTGGGTTGGATTATTCCATAGAAATGTGTTTGGTTGGTATAAATTAGTGTAATTAAGCGAACAACCCTGAATTTAGCTGAATAAAGAAGCTTTCCATTGAGGAATAGCTTGTTAGTATAGGTATAGTATATAAGATACAATTATTTAAAAAAAATGGAATCTGACTGTGCAAAATAAATAATAAAAAAAAAAATAAAAAACTTTTACAGTTGTCCTAATGAAGTTCTTAGCAATGCTTATTACTAATCAAAAATGAAGTTTTGACATAGGTACAGTAAGAAATTGACAAAATATATTCATGGAACATGATCCTTACTTAATAAACTAATGATTTTTGGCATAAAAAGAAAATGCGATATTTGCTTTTTGGCATCCAGAGTCATATATAAAAAGATTTCCAAGAAGAAACAAAACAAAATGTTTAAAGCTAAATTCCCTGGATCCAGGTTTTTTTAAGGGTGGGGGTTACAGAAACAATTTACACTTGTTTTTTAAACAACGATAACCAATGTCTGTATTAATCATAGCATTCCCAATACTTCTGTGCAAGCAGCTCCCATGACTTTAAAAGTAGATTGAGTTCACAAAGAGAAATGTCTGGTCTTACTTTGTACCATCGAATCAGTTCCGGTATTTTAATTAGTTTTTGTTTGTTTTCGACATTTTTGACAATTACAGGTTACAGATTCTTGTTTTAAATTACCAATCTATCGGTCTGTCTGGTGTCCGTTATCTACGGCGATACTCTTCCCCATCTGTGCATTATGTAACATGACAGGTGGCAAGTCTGCAGCTCATGGGATGTTGTGCAATACACACACACTCTTGCTTTGACACAGAAAAAAACAAATTCACAGCTCCCCTGTGGAGAAAGCCATGTCTTTCAGAAAGTGGGCCTCCTCTTTTTAGGCTGCCCAGTATAAAAGCACACCTGTCCTATCTATTACTTATAGCTTGAGCATATTTACAGGCATGATAGCCAGAGCTGAATGTGGCACCAAGCACAGAAACGCTGATATCGTCATCCTCCCCCTAACTCACAGTTGCTGGAGAGTGGCCCATGTGGCAGGAAGTCCTTGTGTCTGGCCAATCTGTTTGCGCTGCACTGCAATAGACTAGAACAGCCAGAATTTCTTGTTAACTAACCTCTTGCTTTTCCATCACAAATTTCTGGACTGTAATCATCTAGGAGTTTGTTTATCCATATGGTGTGGTTTCTTGAACAGTGAAATCTTTATTATGGCTTCCAGTCTTTGTTTCCAAAGAGGATTCTGATGCTTGTTGCTCGTCTTTTGTAGCGAGGCGTATAAATTATCACTGCCACTGAGGCATATATCAGTTTATTGCTTTGGGTTATTGTGCTGGTTGGAATTGATTTTGGTGCTCCACTGAGTCTTTAATGGTTTGAAGATGTCAGTACAGTAGCTATTATACGTCTCATGGCAGCAGCTGAGAAATGTTGGTTATTTGGCACGGGTTGGTATTAGATCTTATTTCTTCTTCTTATAACATTCCTCATGTCTCTGTCACATGTGGCTCCTCTTCAATGAAAGCTTGTTGGTCTTTGTTTTTTTTTTTTTTTTTGGTTGTCAGATCTCATTCGTTTGGTTTTCACTAATCCAGTATTCAACATATTGTACCTAATATAACCCAGGGGTGGCACATTCCCATTGTCTGAAATTGACGGTTCCTATCAAAGTGTCTCACTTCTGTGTAACTTCCTGGAGTTAGAACGCATGGTTTAGGCTTAGTAGAGTAAGGTGATGAATGTCTTTGCTGCTGACCTTCAATGATCCAATTCAACAAAACTAATAAACAAAAATAAGTGTCCTATACTTCATGCAATCCACAGCTGAAAGGTTCCTTGAGTTGTGTTCTCTACTGTAGAGATGTGAAATTACATTTCCTTCAGTCTGAGGCATATTCGTTTCAATTTAGGTGTGAATGGTCTTTTACATTTGCTAAAAATAAAACCATTTTAAATATTAAAAACAAACAGCCTTGCCCAGAGAAAAAGAAAGAAACAAAAGTAACATAACCTATTTCTGTTAAAAGTAAAGCAATTTAGGAAGTAACACAATACTGCAATGCTTTACTTTTAAAAGTAACTTTCCCCAAACACCGCAAATCTGTATATCTGCTTTTTTAATGTGATAATTAATGTGCTCAGCCACAAAGTACACACTGCTGACACACTGAATGCATTTCCTATTATGAGTTATTGGAAATATTATACAGGTTGGTTTGTTGATCTACACCTCGTTCGGGTAATCTTAAACGATTGTTTTGGTGCAGACACATGCACAGAAAAAAACTGTGAATTTAGCAGTAAAAGCTGGTAAAATCCTGTGAAAATGTTAACATAAATTGTAAAAAGGTGCAAAACTGTGATGGACATTATTTTATGGTAGTCTACAGGTTTTGGAAGTGGAAAAATAACAAATTACAGTGAATAGCTAAAGATATGATGCTTTTTCATTGAAATTGCTATATTTTTCATCACATTACCATGCTGGGGTTTAGTATTTCTGTGAATGATGCTGTGCACCTTCTATATTTGTTAATATTTTAAAGTAAGCTTGTGATGAGCTTTGGTGCATCATGTGACCTGCAGCTTTTGGTGGTTATCATCGTATTACAAAGGTACAAAATACATTTCAGTACTTTAATAGGTTTTTAGGTAATTCTGGTAACCACAGTAGCCATTATTTTACCATATATATATATATAAGGCTAGGTGAACTCTGTGTGAGCCCGATTCTCATTCTCATGTCCCAGCACTGGCAATGTATTCAAATTGTGCAAGAATTGTGTTGATTCAGTGCAGCTGGATTCTGACTGAGAAGCAGGCAATTAAAATGAGTCATGTGGTTTTCTAAAAAAGTGTTGCTGTTTAATTTTGGACTTACATTACATTAGTAGATGTTCTCCCCTTTTTTGGTTGTTTGGTAAATATTCCCTAATACTGTAATTATACTTTAATCTAAAAATCATGTTTTTGTCTGGAAATGCTCCATAGAAAGTTTAACTGCTCATGTGCATGCAACTCATAACATCATAAAATCTCAATTTCTTTATCAAAATACCTCCTTATCTATTGATGTATCCAGCTTGCAAAGCAAAATCGGCATTCCATGTATGATTTAACACACATCGCATGTTATGCCAAAGAAGATCGACTGTCAATACATTATCCAAATATACTGTAAAATAAAGACTGTACAATGTAACATTTATGTTTAACAACACTACAAAACTGGATATCAGGGACAAAAGGGCATCGTCATTTTCAAATACCTTAATTTTTCGCTGTCTTCATTACAGCATTACAAATTATGTGTTTTTAATGTATCCAGATTAAATTACCCTCAGTCCAATCCAATGTGGTAAATAAAACCTCCATCCTCAGCCGTCTGTCACACTACAATTATCATTAGCGGAGAATTCATCTCACGCTTTCACGATTCAAGGCAAAATTACAGATTTTCATTAATTATGGAATTGTATTATGAGATCATTAATTAGTGTAATATCCATTATCAACACTCAAATGGTACGATTTGCATAGAACATTATACTCAAAATGCATTATCCTGGGACTGCGTATTTCTGTAATAATATGATAAGATACACTGCAAGCCAGTCAAGGAGTCTGTGGCCAAACATGCTTTGATGTGGACATTGAATATAAAATCCGCTCTTCTGCAGAGGCCTAAACATCAAAGAGTCTCTTTCTCTCTATTCCATCACATCTCACCTTCCCTGACTGTGACGTTTCTTCCTCTGCAGTCTCTACACATCACTCTTATGTCAAGGGCATGCACTGTTTGGGCAAAATTCTGTTTTAACTGCAGCACCTCACAGATGTGTCAAAAAAAAAAAGGAAATGTTAGAGAAACCCTCGAAAAATAAACAAGAATGCTTCAATAAAGAGAAAGATAGGACGAAGTAGAATGGCAGTCTCCTGCTGTAGTCATTTCATCATTAAGCATCATGGGGTCGGTGGATATTTGGGTTTTAGTCAGGCATCTGCAGAAGCTTCAGGGCCTACCAGAATACCACTGCTGACAGCAAAAGTAGTTGAACAGTTTAAATGAGCCTGTTGGTCTGTTTAAATGCTAAAGACCAAATTGCTGTTGCTTTTCCAGCATCTGGGTTTATTCTGAGTGAAAATGTATCATGAAGACTGACTCACACATACTGTGGGAATTCTGTAACTGTAAAATAAAAAATTGGCCTATTTTACTAAAATTACTAACTATTTTCACTCAGATATTGTTAGTAATTGTTAGTAAATTGTATAAAATTACATAGAAATGGAAAGTAACGATAAAATATTAACAAGATAGAACAATGAGGTATATTTTTACATGAATATACCTCATTGCACATCAAATTTGCTCTTCCTTAAGTCACACAGTAAGTTTTACATAGTTTTGGGAAACCAAACACCCCAAATCTCAACTGAGCTGGAGAATGGCCACCAATATCTGTGTATACTTGCATGACTCACTAAGAGCACAGACAAGCTGCAACCACATGGCCACTGATGCATTTCCCAAAGAGCACTATTAAAGTGCCCCTATTATGGATTATGAAAGGTTCATATTTTGGTTTTAGGAGTCCCCAACAACAGGTTGACATGCATGCAAGAAAAAAAAAACTTTCCTTTCCTTATAATATTCATTTATTTTTACTTCATAAGCTCATTCACTCCCAAACGATTCACTCAACGATTCAAACCCCTCCTTTGCATGACTCTAATCTGCTGTGATTGGTCAATCAGTCTAATTTTCATCCCATCATGTCTGCAATGTCTGATAAAGCAGTGTTTGTAAGCACAGTGCTGCTTTGTGTACTGCGTTACCAGGGGAATGTATACTTTTTTACTGCTCCAAAAGCCTAGTGCATTAGCATTTTCATTTAGACCAACGTGATATTGGTGCGTTCACACCAGACGCGAACAAAGCGTTAAGCGCGAGAGATTCACATGTTAAGTCAATTCAAATACGCAATTAGACTTCCTGCGGCGCGAGTTCACACAAATGAGGTGACACGAATCGAGCGTTTTGCATGTTTGATTCGTGTAAATCTCTCAAATTGAAAAATCTGTTGAAGATTTGCGCTGCGTTAACCAATCCGAAGCTTGCTCTAGTAGTGACGTGATTACTAGCAAACGGAGGCAGAATTCTGAAACTATGGAGGACAAAATCATCGTCACTGCATGTGGAGGAGCTGTACGACGCATCTTCGTACTTTAATATGAACAGGAATAAAATGGAAATAAATACTAGATTCATTAAACCAAAGTTTGCCTATTAGATATACTCAAAACTAATTTTAATAACCACGACAACCACGATATTGGAAGCGCCTGGCAGAAGCCCCTCCCATGATGCGAATTTGCGTTTGCTGTAAAGTGAGTTTCACGCCTGAATGAAGTGAGTAAACTCAAAATGTTCAAGCGTCCAACTATGCGCGTCTGGTGTGAACGTAGCATAAGACCATAAGTCGGTGAGTAATATGCTAATGTTTCATGCTGACGTCAAGACGACTTGTTTTAATGATTTAGAGTCAACTCAACTTTCATGTATTGCACACCGCATGAAAGGTTATTTTCAAAAATTCACAATAGGGGCACTTTAACCACCTAAGATTGCAAGTTTTCTGAAAACCACTGATCAAGCATTCGCAAACAGTTCCCCAAACTTTTGTGGCTGGAGCTACAGCTCTCGACCTACTTTCCTGTTAGTATGGCATGATCATGCTCCTGAGCAGAATACATCTACATCTTTTAGTTGAATAAAAGTGTAATTTCTAAAGCGCATTCATGTTTGTATGTGCTCTATAATCTAGGGCATGACTTAAGAGAGAAACTTTGATTAAACCAAGGAAGTGATTCTATTTACTTTACAGCCAAACAGCAGTTTTTTACTGCTTTTACTGCAACTACTTATTACAAATAGTGAAAACAACTTTTGTAGCACATAATACATCAGCATTGAACTCATACAAAATGTACTTTAAAATGTACTGTAAATTATCTTAAATGAAGGGCTAATTCCTCTTGTCAATAGACACTGTTAAATCAAACACTGATTATAAGAACAGAAAACAAAATAAATAAGTAGTCCTCAGATCCCAGATGCCTTATTTATTATTTACAGTAATAATTTGCCATTTATTCAGTCTTAAACCAGTTAATTAGCTTAAGTTATTACTCAATCATGCACGTCGATGTCAATAACGATACTGTATTGCAGCAAAATGACGGATACTTCATAACTATCTAGTTGATGGTAGTTTAGAAGTGAGTTAGGCTGTTATAAAGGAAATCTATCGTAGATCAGTGTTTCAGTGCATCAGTAAATCAGTGCTGTCAAAATACGATTTATATATATATATATATATATATATATATATATAGGTGTGTGCTGTATATATTTGTTACGTCTATATAAATACACACACATACTATATATTTTTAAGAAAATATGTTATGTTTATATATGAAATATATTTATAAATAATATAAATTATAAACAGAAATGCATGTAAAGATTCTCTCTCTCTCTCTCTCTATATATATATATATATGTGTGTGTGTGTGTGTGTGTGTGTATTTGTACATAATAAATAAACACAGCACACACATACATTAAGTAAGCAAAAACTTTTATTTAGGTTGCAATGAATTGCTTGACAGTGCTAATCTAAGAATGAGGACATCTAAGTATCATTTATCAGGACAAAAGTGCAAATACAGCCTACCAGTCCATTTTTGGTACCAATAAATTCCAACTTCCATGATATTCTCATAGGGCTAATAACTATACTAGAAGTCACTTTGAATAAAAGCATCTGTTGAGTGACTGCTTACTGCAATAACCTGAAACTGTACATGAATGTGTCTCATGTGAAAACCTAAGAAACAGAGTTCGGTGGCTTCCCCTCAGTCCTGGCATGCTGCATGAGTCCTAAATAATTAACTGTGAGTCATTAAAGAGCTTCTAATGCCTGCAATAATCTGTATATCCGCTCTTCGATCGATAGCTAATGACCGTGCCAGAGTCGTGTCTAGGTAGTGGCACTATAAATACATGCCACTGTCATTCTGCTTAAAGGGGAAATGTGTAATTTACTGCGGCGGCTTTGCACTGGAGCCGTTCATTCTGATCACCACATTCAGAGATAAGATGAGGATGGGTTTGTTAACAAAGTGCGTCCTCACAGGTGTGGAACGGTTCTGTAAAAAGCTTTCCCAATGGCGGTATCAATTTTGTATCAGAAAATCTGCAGAAAAGTAATCAGGCTGAGGGAATTAATTCAGGAACTACTGCATGACATCAGGATTATCCTTGCTTTTATTATATGTAATTATATATTTAATTATAAAATAAAATGAAATACACCTCTGAACAGTAATAATATTTTTTATGGTAAACTATTTTATTTATGTATTTAAATAATAACAATAATTATTATTATTATCATTATCAATTGTGGGTTTGTTTCTTGCATGTTATTTTCATATATTAGAGTAAAGAGTTTTACATTATTATTATTATTATTATTATTATTGCATAAAAAGTTTTTTGTTAACATATTTATGTCTACTGTGAATATTTAATGTCTATATAAACACACACACAGAGTGTATTTGTATGTGTATATATATATATATATAAACAGCATATTTTCTTATACATGTGTTTATATTTAATATATGTGTGTGTGTGCTGTGTTTATTTATTTTGTAAACAAAAACTTTTATTTGGGATACGATTAATCGCGATTAATTGTTTGACAGCACTAATTATTATTATTGATAATTGTTGTGATACTTCTTCTTGTAGTATCCACTGCTAAATTGCTGCTCAAGACGGAAACAAGCAAGCGTTCCGGATGGGTTTTAGCTCTCTAAACTAAACCGCTGCAGAAGGTTGCAAACGGCTAGATCTGCTCAATGAGATGGGAGTGATGTGAATAATCTACGCTCAAACACACAGACTGCTAGTTACTGAGTGACAATGCAGTCTTTTACCCATTTCAGTCTCTCAGTTCAATCTCTGTAACAGCATGCTGTAATACTACTAATGGGCTTTTATAGAGAAGTGTAATCATATCTGTATTGTATCTCATGTCTTCAAAACAAGGAACAAACGCACTTTATCAAAACAAAGTGTAACACGCACCTCTAATATCACAACAGTGCACCAAAGCTACTGTCCTTTCCATCCCACAGCGAGCTGCTAAAACCTGCCAAACTGGCTCTTTCTTTTCCGTTTCACTGTAATCAAATCATCAATTGAGTCAGAATCACCCTGAGAGCAGCGATTTTCAGCACAGTGCGATTTAATAGGCAGATGACCACTTAGTGTGTGTGGCGACCCCATTAAACAAGAAGGAAGATCAATGAAAAGTGTTTTCCCATAACCCTGAGTCAAGATACCAGTAACTTTTTTTTTTTCATGTTTCATGGTTCATGTTACTGATCACCAAAACTGCAGATGTGAGAACAACAAGAGCGACCCAACATCCAGTGCCATGCAAAACTGCCAAAAAATAAATCCAGTGAAGTTACATTAGAACTTCCAAATGAATGAATGAATTAAATTAATATACAAATAGAGAGATATTAGAGAGATATCCCTGGTTAAAAAAATCTTTAAGGACCGCTAATAGAATTTTTGTGCTAACAGATTTAAATATGGGATCAAGCGAATACAATGCTAAACAATTAGAATATATATGTTATAAAATGCATAAGCATTCCACATTCATTTAAGGTTTTCTAATAAATAAATAAATGTGTTAATAAAGCCTTAAAAAAATTCACTGAGATTACATTAGAGCTTGCGGGGGTTGAACTTCACAGATGAGTAGGTTAATATAAAAATAGAGAGATATCCCTGATCAAAAGAACAGAATAGAATGTCTGTGCTTCTTTAAACATGGAATCAAGACAATAGAAGATAAAGATAATGAAATAATGATAATAAATATATAAATAAATACATATGTATGTGTAAGAGTATGTAACACATTTTTGATATCAGTTCTTTTATCATTCCTATAGCCTAAGATGTTTAAGGTTTTTTAATAAGCAATGAATATGTATATTTAAATGTATTTGAACCCCTAGAAAACTTATCTTATGCAATAATCATTCAAATCCTTGAGATCTATAAAAGCAAACCAGTTGTTTGACTCGTGATCTATTCATTGGAGCAATATAAATATTCCAGTGGCATCCAGTATCGAACTAACATGCGCCAAACACTTGATCATGAAGTTAAGCATACCATGAACGCATCTGCAAACCGGGACCTGAGCTACAGCTGCCCAGAGCCGCACTTTCCCCCCCAAAACACATTTTCCTTACGCGAAACCCCCGCAAAAACAGCACTCTCACTGACCCTTCTGCTGCTTGAAGGACTGTATGGATCCAGAGTGATGCACCATGGTGGCTCCCGACAGAGATCCTCGCGTGCAGAAGATGAAGGCAGGATACATGAGAAAGTATGGAGCGATCGCGTAGGTGTCTCTCCTCTGCGCAACCCAACACCTGTCTACCCTCGCGCTCCACCATCCGGGGCTGTTGTCATGGTTACGTACTGTAAGAGGACCGATGGACACCCTTCGGTGGCTCGATGAATGACCCGCGTTCCGGGGAGCGTTCACACAGAACGTGTTGTTGCGTTCCGTCTGCGCTATTTTTAATTGTTGGACAAATACACATGCGTCAGACGGGCGTCTGGACTGTTACGTCGCGTCGTGCTCTTTGTGCGCCGCGTTTTGTAGTTAAAAACGGCTCAACTTTAAAAGACACATCTCTCATGCGTTCTGTGTCATTCCGTTTTTACACGATGGCGAGCTGTTTGTCACGCTCTGCGTGAAGAGATGAAATATAACTCCATACGTGCGTAAACTCAGAGGGAATCACGTCAAAGCCCGTCCATAGTTGACAGGTTCACAGATAAAAGAAGAACCAAGGAGAGGTTAAGAAAACGTTGTGGATACATTAATGTGAAATGGTTCTGAAACGTTTGACTCTAACTTTTATCATATATAATCTGTGTTTTTTTTCTTGTTGTGATTAAAGGTTACAAAAATATTTCCTTCAATAATGGCGTCAACATCACAAAGATGTTCTGAGAATGTTCTCTTTCAGTGTTATAAATATGTGTGTGTATACACCTATACACCGGTGTATTAACCTGTATAAAGGTTAAAAGAATCTTCCATGAATATTACTTTGTCCCTAATATTTATAAAACTAAAAGTTAGTCAACACTCTGATGACAAACCACAAGAAGCAGTTTGGAAAACTTTTTCTTCCTCCCTGAGGATATTAGTGGTTAACACAGGATAAGGTCCTGATGCCATTAAAATAACAACAAATTACATTTTCCCAATAGATAGAACTACTGTGCATGTGGTAAGTACGGCAGCCCAGTAGTGCACAACCCAACGAAATCACAAAAACACAATGCATAAGACTAATTCCGTCGTGTTCTGGTAATTTTGTTGCGTTGCCAGTTGTTTCTTTTGCGTTACAACTTGTTTAGGTTGCGTTGTGGCTTGTTTGCAATGAGTTAACTTCGCTGACTTCTGTCTTGTGCTGATTCTGTTGTGTTGCAACTTTTTTCTGTGTTGTGGATGTAGAGGCTTCAATCACAAGCTGGTATTAGTTATGTATTTTTTACTCTAGAATAAAACGCAATATCTTGAGCACGTTTTTGCAACCAAACATTTAACCAGAATGACGAAACCCGAAGTGCTTAAATGTTTAATCAGTTCCAGGTTTTAGCCTACAAAATTACATTGACTCATGCATCACTCTATTAGTTATCTTAGTCCTGTTGTTTTCTGTGTGCTTTAAAGGCTATGCAGTTGTTAGTCACTAATGATTTTAGCTTCCTGCACTCATTTAAGCGTCTCAATAACGGTCACTCCAGACGGCCAAAAAAACAGCTGGTCTCATTAAAAGTCATTCATTCACACTGTTGCTGTCACAAACCCCATGGGTATCGTGAACACAACGAAGCTGTTTGAAATATTATGGT
>JAUYWG010000066.1:14891347-14925118 GCA_034779775.1 Enteromius afrohamiltoni | reverse complement strand
ACCAGGAAATCCAATAAACACAAGAGAAACGCTCAGAGTTGCTACAGGAACAAAACTTCACAACAAATGAGTCCCCGCGAGGGCTTTAAATAGGCCGAAAGCGCGCGCAAATCTGATGCGGAAGTCCGGAAGTGTTCAGTAAAAAGGGTCCGGGTGGGAACTAAAACTCGGGCGAAGGTTCCCGCTGATGTCCGTTGACCAGCGCCACAGAGGACCACCGTGCAATAGAGCCACTACCCAAAAAATGGGTAGTGGCACCAGCCGACATGCCTTCTTGGTCATAGATGTTAATGGTGCTGCAATGTGGCTGAAGTTGCGTATGAATCGACGATAGAAGTTGGGTTTTGGGTTCCAGCCATTGAAGAACAGCGGAGAACTTGTCCTGGTCCATGGTGACCCCTTCGTGGCTGATGACATACCCCAGGAAGGCTACTCGAGTCAGGTGAAACTCGCACTTGGTTAACTTGGCATAGAGTCTCTGTTGGATTAGCTTTTGTAGGACATTTCGGACATATTGAATGTGGTCATTGAGCGTTTCAGAGTATATTAAGATGTCGTCAATGTACACAATTACGGTCTGGTTCAACTCTTCACGGAAGACATTGTTAATCAGCGCCTGGAATATGGAGGGAGTGTTGGAAAGTCCGAAGGGCATAACCACATTTCCCAAGTGACAAGATTCCAACAAACTTAATTTATCTTAAAGCTTCTCAGCTATTTGTGCTTCTGTGAAGAATCAAAGTAGAGCATCACAGTCTCTTTCACTGATTAAATATTTATCAGAGGTTAAATCAATGAAGCAAGAAGAAAACAACAGACAGAGAGCATGTTCTTATTAGAGTTCATTTTGAGCCAATCGCTTCATCACTGCAGTCTGAATTAATGTGTTCTTCAGACAGTAAGTGCCATTGATTTCACTCGTTTAAAGACACATTCTCTCGTTTGGCAGTTAATCATTTCATTGCTTTCACCACAACAACACAAAACCTGTGGAGGCAGATTTTGACAACTCGTGACTCATGTCACTTTAATTTTTTTATATAGCGCTTATCACAGTACAGATTGTAGCAAAGATGAGTTAGGAGAACAGAGTGATGGTAATGTATAATGACAAGAATTAAACTAGTTATTTATCAAATGTAGAGATGGTCTCTGTAGTCAAGACGACGATAATCACTAGAAATCAGGTGTCCCCAACTAAGTAAGGCAGGAATGGGGAAAATAACCTTGGGAGAACCAGGCTTAGTTGGGTCCAGTTCTATATATATTCAATATTTTCTACTGTACATTTTTTGCATGTTACCATGTTATCTTGTTATTACCACATTTATTTTGTTTATATTATCACAGAATGTAAAGTATATTATTGTACATCTATAGAAATCTCAGCGGCTTGATTGTTTATATACAATTGAATAAATAATAATGCATTTGTATTTTAAAGATATCACAAGCGATAAAAGCAATGGTTTTCTGTAAAGCTGCAATAATTTATATTGCAAATAAAAGTTTGCCTTTTTAATTATTTGAAATTGTAAAGGTACTTTGAAAAAATCTAATAAAAAGGTTATTGTGACTTTTTCTCTCACGATTCTGACTTTCGTTCTTAGAGTTGTGTGATATAAACTTGCAATTCGAAGAAAAAAACTCACAATTGTGAATTATAAAGTCTGACAACATCATTATTTCACTCCATATTGGACTTTACAACTTGCAATTGATTGGTTGTTTATATCTTGCAATTCTAAGAAATACGTCAGAATTGCAACTTTATTTCACACAATTGTGAGTTATAACAACTGTGTGTTTATATCATGCAATTCAGTTTTTTCTTCTTGTAATTGTTTTTTCTCCTAATCTTGCGATTCTGACCATACCTCGTAATTGCTAAATGTTTATATTTCTCAAATGAAAAAGGCCCAATAACCTTTTTTATTCAGTGACGGAAACAGGCTTCCATAAAAATAACTGCAAGAGAAATACTGTAAACATTTATACTGTACAAATTATATTACAGTATGACAGATGTAAAATGTATGAGACATTTTAAAAGGACTAGTTTCATCCCACTTTAACGGCAGTGAACTCAAAGTATGTAGCATGATCGATAGACTTCCTGTCATATTGATTATTTAGTATAACAAATAGCTTTCTTAAATGCTCTTGAGTCAGGACCTCTTAAGATAAACACATTTCCACTTCCTCCTCCTCTTCTGTCTGGTATGATACAGTGAACATTTGTCTGAAGACAAAATGTTTTTTTTGCAATATAAAACTGTCACATTTAACCTCAAACTAAAAAAATAAATATTTGAAATGTATTTATAGCTATAAATATGAGTTAGACCAGTGGTTCCCAACCACGTTCCTGGAGGCCCCCCAACACAGCTTGTTTTCCATGTTTCCTTAATCAAACACACCTGATTCAGATCATCAGCTCATTAGTATAGACTCCAAGACCTAAAATGGGTGTGTCAAACAAAGGAGAGATATAAAACGTGCAGTGTTGGGGGGCCTCCAGGAACGTGGTTGGGAACCACTGAGTTAGACAATATGAAACTGTCAAAAACTAATTAATAAAACGATGAGACAAGCAAATAACTGACACTGAATCAATCATGAAACAGATGAGTTGCCACCCTCTATACAGCATTTTGCAAAGAATACAATAATTTATGAAAAATTCAGTTCAAATATAAAACAATCACAAGCTGTTAACATTCAGTGTGATTAAAGATGATTACCAGATTCGTGCGATGATGACGGTCCAGTCCATTTCCCTAGCTCAAAACTTTCTGCCTCGCTGCAAGCGTCCCGGCGCTCTGACCGGATCGGCTGAAACTGCATCTCTACAGCAAACTAGTTTCAAGTCCCTCTCCACTGAAGTTTGTCAAGTGTGGCATTTTTGAACAAATGTAATATACAGTAGTTCTATTCAACAGAAACACCGGCAGCAGTTATGAGCCCCCGGTGAGGTTTATTTGTACTCAGCAGCCACGGATGGGGTGGAGTTTTACATACTGTACATTTGCAAAAAAAATAAAATTACAGGCTCAGATAATGTAACGGTATTCCGTTTCTGATGTCTCCCATCAATAATGTATTAGTCCTGGGTTACTGTGCTATAAGTGCTGTGTTTCGAGTGCACGCTAATGATGATGACCCTAATACACAAGGTTGACAGATTCATAGAGTAGAAGTTGAAAAATGTGCTTCTTATGAAACAGAAACATTGTTTATGGCTAGTCAGTGAAAAGCTGTTTGAGAAGAAGTGTGTGTTTTTGTGTGTCTTTACTAAAGAGGATTGAGTTCGGCCCCACCCAGATCAGTGGAGTGTTGCGCTGATGTTTGTCCTTCTGTAGATCTGTCCTATGGAGCTCAACTAGATTGACTATGAGCTTCTTAGTCAGCAGTCAAGCCCTTCTCCATCAGCTGCTCAGTTTGGCAGGAGGCCAACTCTAAAAAGAGTTTTAAACTTCTTTCTATTAAGGGTAAGAGATACTACATGCATTTGTGAACTTTCAATAAAGCATTTTTTTCCTGAACTCTGACCCAGATGTGTGGCTTGACCTCTAAAGGCAGTTTTTTTTTATCTCAGGACTGTTTTTTATTTTCTTTTGCATTATCTTTTTAAAGACCTGTGTGCCTTTCCAAATCATTTCAATTTATTTGAATTTGCCACAGGTTGACATCACTATAAGCAATAAATGATTCTGACCTAAATTCCAAAAGTGCATTTAGTTTATTATGCTATTATAAAATAAATTAATAGGCATATATAAACATAAATGAAGTATTTTTAGCTTCTTTGTGATCATATAACAATCATGTTTATTCATTTGTTTGTTTATCTTTGCCTAAAATGCTACAGCGACACTATTATTATACAATGACTACAATGTTGTTTTTAACTATCAATCTCAGATTATTACAAGTCTTTTTAAAAAATATATAGCAGTTACCTACAAAAAATATTTTCGAACATGTTGCTATATGGTGTTCCCAGGTGAAAATCACGATGATAATCATTCAGTACAGTATAGTGCACAGTTAGTACAGCGGTCCTGTCCTGGGCGAGCATGTGACCCATCGCTACAGTAGTAGCAGTAATTTTACTCCATAGCATGGCGCTGTTGAGCTGCACTTCCGTCGACTAACGGAGCTGGTGTCATGCTGTCTGACAGCTGCACTGTCAGCTAAAGTAATAAATCATATTTAAACTAGTGATGCAAATCCGATTCATTTCCGCGAATCGGTTCTTTTCGGAGAGTTCGGCTCATCGAACCGGTTCAAAAAGCCGACTCATCGGTCCCTGACGTCATCGAGCAATGGCGCCACTTCGCGTTTCTTTTCTAAAAGCTCAGTGCCGTGTTGTATCAATAAACATACAAATAAATTCATCTGTGTCATTGCATGTTAAATAAAATGTTATCTGTGTGCCTTTAAGGGTGTTTGTGGTCAGTTTCATTCGCGGACAGACCAGGCTGACTAATAGCCTACATCTTGGATAAGATTCGCAAACGTTTCGCACCTACAGTACACATTCTACATGTTTACAGTATAAAGAAAGAATGCACCTGCCTAATAAACATACATTTAAAATATTTTAAATATGATGCATGCACAATTAACTATTGTAAAATTGATCTTACACTATTTTAAGGTTTTTGCATTTTTTTTATCACATTTTCCTTAGTCATAATTAGCATATTTCCAGTTCAGGCTTGTACGTTATTGTCGTTATTGTCGCTCATTCAAATCTTCGGTAATCCTCCTATTTTTGAGTTGGACGCGCTACTTCGGCTGTGCGTCCTGCGTCATCCACCCGGAACTAATAACATTCGATTCAGTTCGTTTGTGAACCGACCGGCTGTACCGGTTACTTCCTGAGAACCGGCTCAAAAGAATGATTCACTCAAGAACCTAACATCCCTCATTTAAACAGCAAAACCAACAAATGGGAGGCGTGAGAAAGAGGTTCGCTGAAGGTTGAATTAGCCTGTTAGTGTGGTAGGTGTTATTTAGCGGTAGCGTTGGCTACAGTGCTAACTTAGTTCAATACAAGCAGCTTTCGTAGTGGCTTTATAGCAGCATGTTAGACTGTTAGAGACCTCATCTCAGCGGCCCGGCCCATCATATGTGCTCAAACTTGCTGTCGTTTGGCTGAAAAGGGTTTTATTTGTGCCTGTGCTTCATTAAGCATCAGAATGGGGATGTGTTTACCCTGTCTGAGTGGCGCTGAGGATGACGTAGTAGTCACGCCAGACCCCGTGAGTACTGGAATACATTTTTCTATGCGTTCATCAGCTTTAAATTACATGTTTAACTGTGCTCCTGTTTCACATGTTAGACTTTACCGACCTGCCATTTCCAATTAACGTTACTGTATGCTCATTCTGCACCCGAACACAACGACAGAGTGGCTTTCAGTGACACTTTACGATACAATGTTCATACATCTATTTGTTTGTTGTGAAACAATTCTGAAATGTATTTGGTGCAATTTATACTCACATTGATTTAATGCATTTAAGCCACAAATTGTTCCTGAATCAATGCAGCTACACATGTATTAATTTACAGTTAATTATAATCATTGGTCTCAAACTCATTTCCTGAAGGGCCACAGCTCGTCACAGGTTAGCTCCAAATCACCCCTGGGTCCAGGTGCATAAACTCAGCCTTCATGTTAAGAGCGTGTCTTAAGAGCTGACCCACTAGCAGTTCGGCAAGAGTAAACCGTTTTACTTTTTGGATGCAACTTAGACTAATGTAATACATTGTAATAATACATAATACATGTAACTGAATAAAAAAAAAAACTGACCAGTCTTAAAGAAAAAAACAGCCTACTAACTTTTAAGACTAGTATTAACCTTTTATGCAACTGGCCCCTGGTTGGAAGTGTCTAATAATCCCGAAGAGCCTGATTAGCTGGATCAGGTGTGTCTGATTAGGGTTTTGGTGCAAAATTATGCAGAGCTTACATATATCTGTCAAGGCATGCTTTTGTCCAAGTTGGAGCAAACCATTTCCCTTCTTTCCCACAGGAGACAAGGAGAAGACAGCTAGCCGAGGCTGCAGAGAAGAGACAGAAAGAGGTGAAGTAACATCATCACACACAGAATGGATGTTAAAGATTTTAGGCTACAGCATGTTTTTTTTTGGTAAACATGCTGTAACCATTTGAACTGTTGTTTTAGTTTAGTTTCTTTATTGTGAAATGGACATTTGCAAGTACAAGTAAGTTTTAGAAAAGAGCTGTTGTTAGACAAACCCTATTTTTTTTAAATTAAGCGTCGTTAAACATCAGTATAGTGTTTAATGAACTTGAAATACGCCGTTTATAAATAAAAAAGATTGCTGGAGATTTGAGCCATTGCTATTTCTGAAGCAGGACAGACTCATCAGAAGTGTTTTATGGAGTAGTGCTTTTAATTGGCCCACACGTGATTAGTGGGCTATTTTACTGTCTCTTAGAAGTTTAAGGCAAAGCACAGAGGTAAAGCGGCACGGTAAGTACTCGTCCTTCATTTGCCGTCTCCTCAAACACACACAGCTAAAACACCGCCACAGACATCTGCTGCTGTAATGTCACAGTGCTTGTAGCCATACAGTTGGATAAAACACGACTACTTCTTCTGATCGGGTAGTTGTTCAGGGCTGTTATATTTCAGTGTTTTAGTTTTCACACACTCTGTACTCACATTTCCAGCTTGTTTATGGTGCACTATGATTCGGCACGTGAGCACTGAATAATATCATACTGATTTATCTCTGAAATGTTGCTCTCGCTGTATATGGGAACATGTAGGTTGCGGTAGCTGCATTTTGTGTGATCTGTGTGTAGACCACCTACAGAGGTGTCAAAAACCCTGAAGCCTTGGAGAGGAAAAAGAAGAAACAAGAAGAGACTGAGAAACAGACCCTGAACTCCGTACCTCCTGGAGGCGGCGGGCTAAGGGTATATGCATCTATTTACGTTTTTATTATTTACACAAATATCGACATTTGAGATGGTCTTAACTACTATGTACTTGCATTTAAATGAATAATTTGGTAAAATGCATTCCCTCTCTCTCTCTCTTCAGTGGCAGGTTGGCTAACACAGGCTGAAGGGAAGATCGCCGGTGTGTCTTCATCGGGGGTCAACCTTCACCTGCAGTTATTCCAGTTGACTTCAGAGATTCTTAAAACTCTTCGATTCTTATTTTGAAGTGTACACTAGCCAGAGGAGTTTGCATAGAGGCTAGAATTTTTGCCAAGCTCCTGCACAAAACTCCTCATTCTCCAGGCCTTCTGATTGGCCAGAGTGTATTCAGGCCACACCCTTTTAAATGCCAAGACGGGCTGGCTAGTGGGTTTATGGGATTTTTTGCAATTCATGCTTTTTTTCACCCAACAACCTGGGGTGCATTTCCCAAAAGCATCGTAAGCGTGAGTTGATCGTAGCTCCATTGTTTCAATTGGTCTACGATGCCTTTGGGAAATGCAGCCCTGTTCAGTTTGTGTTCATGCATCATTTCACACATGCAGCTTTTGTACCAATGTGCTTTGTATTTTTAACATTGACTAATAGAATCCTCAAAACGGAGATTGGAATGTCATTTTAATACACGTTTATACAACTGAAAAGCATCTTTTATATTGGATCATTTAATAGATATTTAGCCATTTCTATTTATGCATCGGTTACTAGTGTGTTGGTTGTAAGATAGTATAGTGCATCTTGGGATTGTTCAGGACTTGAAGTATTATAATAATGGACGTTATGTCAGTTAGCACTTTCACTACCTGTTGATTGTACAACTTGCTGTTCTTATGAACCAAACTGAATGTGCATCACTTTATCTTATTGGAAGCACTGAATTCTTGTCCTTCCTGAAGGGCTTACCGCATTTAAAGTCGGCATCCATGTGTCTGGGCTGTGTAGCAGTGACTGTAGCAGCCTGAGATGTAGTGAAACGCATCATATTGCCTTGAATGCATTTACTTTGTTATGCTTATGAGTTGTTTTCTCTGCTTACAGCAGTGCACTCAATGCTTATGACAGGGAAACCGATTTCAACCAAATAATCAACTGAAATATCTTCCCAGCTTTCACTCAGAATGGATTATCAACATACAGATGCTTATAACAATAATACAATAAATCGGACAACGTATTGTGATGATCATGTTTACCAGTTAAGGGCAGCAGCACACTTTTGGATCAGGAACTGTTTTAGAAGTGCATCTGCAAAGAGTCATAGCTTAAATAAAGATTGTGTTTGACTGAACGACCAAGCAGCTGTTAGTATTTGTTGCAAAACTGAGGTTACGAGTTTCCTTTTCCCCCGTTGTTTATGATGTCCAGACATGTTCTACTTCTCATTGTTGCTGCCATTCTCACATTATACAGAGCTGTCACTCACTGGGATGATCCCAGGAGATCGGCATATGCTACTGCCATAGTCACTTCCATCACATTTCTTCCTGTTCTGATGTTTGACATGAACAGTGTTGGGGAAAGTTTTAATGCAGAGTAATGCACTATTTTTGTCAGCAGGGCTTGCTTCTTAACACAGAATATTATTTAATGGCCTTTCACACCAACAGTCTAATTAGTTGACTCAACACGAGACAGTAGAGACGTCAATGAGTCAATAGGGAAATTTGCGCTAATTATCTGAAAACGTAACTTCAAAACGTAACTAGATTTACTTGTAATGCGTTAACCCCAACGCTGGGTATGAACACGTAACATTCTCCAACAGAGCAATGTCAGCACAGAATAATACAATAAAAGTCAGAAAATATATATCATGACATCAGAAGAACACAATATTCCGCCAAAAAAGACATTAATATTGTTGGTGTAGGAAATCCCAGTCTTATGAGAATGAGTATAAATAGTACGCCAAATAAAAACTAAAATTTGTGGTATTGATATGTGAAAATGTACATGGCTGACATATGATACAAATTTGTTTGGTGTACATATGATGCGAAATGTGTTGGTGTGCATATAATACACATTTTTTTACATACATATTATATGCATGTAGCCACTGCGTAGCTTATACACGGCATATATTTACCACAAGTTTATAGTTTTTATTTGCAGTATTATTAAACAAACCTTCATGAGATCGGGTTGTATAGGAAGCACTAAAAAGAATAGCCACCGGGGGCCCATTCTTCGTACGTCGCTAACTCAGTTGCGCTCCAGGCCGGTTATGGTTGGTTGAAATGGCGAGGTCACATCTGATTGGTTAAAGAGTATGACTGACGCGGACTGACTCATGGGAAAAGAAAAGTAGGTTGCAAGAAAGTGCCTACGACGAATCACACGAATGATGACCACGCACACACACAGTATATGTATACGTGTGCGCGCATGGCTGTGGTCATCATTCGTGTGTTAATCGCTGTGTATATCTAATAATATGTATCATTCTTTTCCCAGATATCGTCTACATAATTGGATAAATCTGTCACATGGGTCCACTGCTGGCTCTGACATGAAAGATTACTACAATTACTACAAATAAGATTTGAGATATAATATATCAAGAAAAAAACATGTAACATGGGTAGCCCTAACACATTTAATTTGTTCGCTACTTTTTTACAGCTCTCTCTCCTGGCTTTTGCAGCATTTGCTGCGTTTCTCTGTGTCTTTATTCAAGTTTGAAATTCTCCATGACCCTCTAATAAAAGCTCTAGCTCCGCTTGAGAAACAAATTGAGCTCACGCTTTTGCCATTTCATCAACCAATCGAAGGGGTTGTGATCAGTGTTTCTATTATCGATACATATCGCCTTTTAAACCAACGCACAAATGTGCAATAATCCTAGACTCAATCCAGCTATACTAATCATCAACAACAGGTGTGCTCTAAGAACCAAATTAGCCACATGTTAATTATCACAATGATCTCATCTCATTCATCTCTGATGTATCAAGCGACGTATGAAGAACGGACCCCAGGGTAGAAGTAAATACTTGAATTCTACCAGCGATTTCAGTCCATATAGGCACTATTGAATGTAAAAGGTTATTATGCAATTTATATTTAATCACTTAAAAAGTAAGAGGCTAAAAATAAATGAAATGTTAGGAATTTGTATACAAATAAAACAGCCCTGTTTCTGGATTCCAGTTCCAGTTCAGTATCTTTGTTATGCACAAAGTGACTGATCTACACTGTTATTCATGTATTAGGATTTGTTTTTCTCTTTTAAAGTTTTAGTTCTAGAAGCCAGTAAAAGTCCATGTGTCCTACAATGGCTAGCCAGTGAGCTGTGCTTCAAAGTTTTTTTTGTACATTTCTTCTTTACTTCTTGCTTTTGTAGTGTGCCGCCACCACCAGGTAGCTGTCAGGAGCGAGGTCTTTGATGTTAGGAGATTTGCCAGAGATGGGTGAGATCTTGCCTTCTGCACGAGAGATCTGCAGCATGCGACATGGGTCATGCTTCAGCAGGTAGCTCTCGAAAGTCTCCCAGCCTCCACCAACTCGCACCATCACATGTTTATTATGCAGCATCTAAAGAAACAGAGAAAAGTCTTTACTGGTAGACATTCACAGTACAATATGGATATGAGTGTAATAGAGGCCAGCTGGTTTGAAATGCGGTTAAATGCTGTTAGAATACAGTTGTGCAGGTAAACCTCACTCTCCTGGCTACAAGAGGCATGCTATTGGCTGTGGTCTTTAGCATAGTTAGCACACTAGACTCCCTAGAGGAAACGATTACATATGCAAGGACATGAACTCATAGTCTTTTACTAAGGCTCAATTTTCAGTATGTCAGAACATGTTAAGTAAGACTGAGTGCTTGCAATGCAGTGGCCAAGCATTTGTGTCTACATGGAGTATTTCAGGCCTGATCCTGGCATTCGTGAAAGCTTAATTGGAGAAAAAAGTCGCCGCTATCAAACTCCTTTAACAGCTCCAGTGCTATAATCACACCCTTTTATTGGTGATATGTCACCTGCGGTTTCCATTGTGAAACTCCCTGAAGACAGAGGACAGCGAGTCGCAGAGATGAGAGGCTGCATTTCCTGTAAATTACTTTTTCAGGTGTCTACATTCCCCAGAGGTCTAAATTCAGGATTCCACTACCTTGTCACAACATCTATTATGACCTCAGATTATCCGATCAAGATTGTTTCCATGAGGGAAAAAAATATATATATATATATATTTTTTATTTTTATTTTATTTATTTATTTTTTTGATGCATTGTGGACACAAAATGGCAAGAATTTGTTGAAAACCGCATAGGGGTGTGTTATATTTATCATCTACAATACAATATTGTTATTTGGTGTATAGTATTCTATAATTTAAAAAATGACATGCCATAGCTGGCCATTAAAACAGAGACCCTTGCTTATTGTAGAATTAAGATTTTTAGGACTCTGGTGCTTTTAACAGCTGCTTACTGAAAGGTTCTTTGGGAAAACCAAAATGGTTCTGGTGGTTTATGATGATTTTATGATGTGGCTAATTCGTACGACTTCACTCGGTTTTGTACGATTTTTCTAAACCCCAGTGATGGGTAGGTTTAAGGACGGGGTTAGGTGTAGATCATTCGTACAAACTCATACGAATTGACCACTTGTAAAATACTGATGTTTTTGCACAATCATATGAATTTGTATGAATTAATTACCTTATATTTCACCTCAGGATATTTAACCCAATCTCACTGTAATTTGTGCATATTTTATAAGGCTGAAATTTGTGGGCTTAATGTTGAATATTTGGTTTGGATTTACATTAATAAGTCAATTTCAATGCACAAATACATCATTAATGAACTTCTTCTGCAACCAATAAAACTCAAACTGAGCTTAGTTCTCTCAAAGCGCACACACATAGAGCTCTAAACAATACACCATGCACAAAAACCCATAACATAAAAATAGTTAATCACAGACCCAATAAAAAGCATCACTGGAGTAATTCAGCTGTGATTCATCCTTCTATTCTAGCCTCCGTCCCTGTGGCCTTGAACAGGCTGCTAAAGAATCTTTCATAAAGGGTGAGAAATGACAAAATGTCATTCTGATAACACACCGCAACCCTTTCCTGTGGGATAAAGAGCTGAACAAGCCATAGCCTAAAGACACATGCTCAAAAATAGACAGGAAAAATGAATGAACACTAAACAATAAACAACAACAGAAATCTCCTACTGTGAGCTCGTATTAACCCTTCGGGGGAAGGATAATATTAAAGCTTCATAAAGGCTGATGGAGGGACGTTCACAGGTCAGCCTCTCCAGATGGGCGTCTGTGTGGCCCTCAGGCGCTGGAGCCACAAATATATTAGCAATCAGACTCTACAAGTCACCACAGGACCCCTATATAAACACACGTATGTTATATAAAGTGGCTCAGGTCTGTGATGTTGAAGATTATCGCAAAAAAAGCCTCTCTTTATAGGGAACACACACAATCAATTTCTTTTAGGAGCACCAGAGTTCAACAGGCCAGACTGATGCACACAGTGTATTTAAATGAGAATGAAATGAAAACACGTCTGAGGGGTATTTCAACAGGAAGGTCTTTCAAAGACAAACACAAAAGGAATGTGTCCTTGAGACAAATTCATTTGCTCATTTTACTGGAAAACGAACAAGAGAAAGAAGAAGCTTTGCTCAACTTGGCCTTGGTTGCTGGGCAACACGTTTTAAGCATTCATTCTTTAAAAAAAAATAAGCAAAGAAAAGGATTTTAGTCATTTAAGATGGATAGAGTGGAATAAACAGGAACTCCAATTAATTGGTAACAAATTAATTTTTTGACAGTTTTGTAACACATTCTACCATGGTTTAAAAATGTTGATAAACTACGGCTGTGCAACCAAACAATGCAAAATTATCTTTCAAAAATGAACAATAATGTATTTTAAAAGGTTGTATGTTTCTGTATAAACAGCAGGCGTGACAGAGTTGGAGTGTTTGGTCTGTTGGATATCAATGTCTCTTGTTTTTTTTCATGCTCTCTGCAGCCAGTAATTCACAAAACACATTGTGGTCAGCACAGCCTGCATTCAATTTGTCAGATATCTTCACGTTGTATAGTTTTGTTCATTGTTTTCGAGAAAACGGGTGTTGCACATGTTGACATCTATGTAAACTGAATTCAAAAAGTAAGTTTAATTTTCTTTCCTTACTCTCTCTCTCTCTTTCAATGTGTGAAGCAGTGTAGTGTTCCTTATGAGTGCAAAAAAAGAAAGAATATTCGTTTCCTTCTATAGGGGGCAGCAGTGATGCAGCATGCTTCATTTCTCAGCCAGAGAGCAATTAAAACCAGCACTGAGTAATGTAATTCTCCTCAAGCGACTGAATTAATATCAGCTGCAGTGGTTTAACATGATGAAGCGCTGCAGTCAGAGTTTTAAATGAAAGCCAAGCTCTGACATCTAAACTTGAAAAAGAGGAATGATATTAATAGTGTAAATATGAGGTCTAGACAGCTTGATCAAATCAAATTACTGAGTTCATGGAGAGAGAGCGAAAGCGAGAGCATATTTAATCTGTCTGCCATGAAACAGTGGACGGGACAATTGTATCATTTCAAATGTAATTTCAATGTCACCTCAAATCAGCATAAAAAAATGTAAACATTTTAAACATTTACTCAGGCCATGCAAAATGTAGATGACTTTGTTTCTTCATTATATTTTGAGTAATCCCATCAGTGTCTTAGCAGTGGATGCTCAGCAGTGAATGGGTGCCGTCAGAATGAGAGTCTAAACAGCTGATCAAAACGTCAAAATAATCCACACTGCTCCAGTCTAGATAACATTTGGAGATGTGAAAACCAAGTGTTTGTAACCGCCATTAAGATAAGAGCTGCACGGTAATCATAGTGCGATATGTAACGCGCATCTTGTCATTAAAGTTGGTTCTGCAAAATCCCATTGATGAACGCGGATTTGGTCAGCTCTGTGTTAATCAATCCTTTCAATTAAAAACAAAAAAGGGAAAAGAAAGGAAATTATTTCATTAAAGATTTAGCAGCTAACAAGTCCCAGCCACAATATCCAGTCTTCATCTCTTTTTTTTTTTTTTTTAATTGAGTGAGAACACCGTTTCTAATAAGCTATGAATGATGGGAGTGATGTGATCACTCGAGAGAGCTGTTAGCTCAGGGTAATAAAACGCATCTAAACGCAGATACATGATGAGGATAACTCAGATCTAAAGCATGCGTTGCCAAGTAACAGGTTTCCATGGTGACCAGGCTCTTCTCACTAATCAGTCTGTGTCAGTTAGAGTCAGTCTGTGCTGTTATGGGATGCCCCACTGCTGTGTCTGTGTGCGTGTTTAACACAATAATGAACGTGATCACACAGCAGTAGATAATAAAAGTTCTCCTGCATATCTAGAAATCATGTTAAGGGATCAAAGCTGCAAAGTTAGGCAGCATGCATTTTGCAACATGTTAACTTTATTATTGTTAAGCTTTTTTAAACTTTTCTGTTAACTTAGCAACATGCTAACATGCTACATAAATATGCAATTCTGGAAATTAATAATGCACCAATACCGATACTGGTATCGGTATCGGCACGATACGGCACTCACAACATGTGAAAAGTGCTATTTCTAGATAATGTTAACCATTCAAATATTCAAGCCTGTATAGCTGATGTGCTGATAAGCAAAGTAGGCAGATGTGCACTCTTGTCAAGCGTATACTCACACTTTATTTAAAGCTAAAGTGAAACTAGCAGTCTGTACATTCTGCACCAATTCAAATGTGCGAGGATGTTTTATTTACTTTACATTTCGGTTATGTACAATTGTTTTCAAAATAATAGCAGTGTTTTTTAAAACGTGAGTAAAGCTCAGAATTATTATAATATTTTTATTTCCATTTATTGGGAACCCTGCACATTATATTTTACTTCAAAACATGAAGAAAAACGATGAGTATTTTAATTCCTTTAGAGAAAGTTACGGAAAAATTCAGGTCTTCAGAGTTAACTGTGTCTCTAATTCACTGTTTGGGGGCTGCAGACAGTTTGTCAGTCAACCCCCAAACATTGAATTAAGGCCACAGTACACTCTGAAGACCGTGAAGCATGGTGGTGCAAGCATCATGATATGGAGCGGTTTCTCTTACTATGGTGTCGGACCTATTCATCACATACCAGGGATCATGGATCAATTTGCTTATAACAAAATACTTGAAGAGGTCATGCTGCCTTATGCTTAAGAGGAAATGCCCTTGAAATGGTTGTTTCAACAAAATGATCCCAAACACACCAGTAAGCGAGCAGCATCTTGGTTCCAGACCAATAAAATTAAGGTTATGGAGTGGCCAGCCCAATCCCTGGACCTTAACCCAATAGAAAACCTGTGTGGTGACATCAAAAATGCTGTTTCTGAGGCAAACAGAGGAATTGTCAAATCATCCATCATATCATCAAATCATACCTGTTTACCTGCCTCCATGCAGCACAGATGTGAAGCAGTTCCTAAAAACAGTGGTTATTCAACTAAATATTAGTTTAGTGATTCACAGGAAAGCTAAATCTTAAAAGTTTTTTTAGTTTATGAAGTAAAAATTTGTATTGATTTTTTGAACAGCCCAATATAATTTTTCCCATCATTTTCTTTTAAAGTAATTTAAATATTAATTGTTTTTCTTCATGTTTTGATGTAAATGTGCAGTGTTCCCAATAAATGGAAATAAAATTATTATAATAATTGTGAGCTTTACTCACGTTTTAAAAAACACTGCTATTATTTTGAACACAACTGTATGTTACCCTCGTTCCCTGAAGGAGGGAACGGAGACATTACGTCATTGATTGACGTCATGGGATTACACCTGGAAGACCAATTTACTCTGACCATTGGAGATAAAGCCAATGAGAATTGGCCAGTGGTTTTTGCATGCTTAGCCACTCCCCCATATATGCGGGTATATAATGGCGTGCAAACCACCATTAGGTTTTGCTTTGGAGCCGATTGCATCCGACTCCCCAGCGCAGTCCAACCTTGTGGCAAGAGGGACTTAACATCTATGTTCCCTCCTTCAGGGAACAAGGGTTACACACTTAAAGTGAGGGGAACACGGTGGGATAAAAACGTGGGATCAGACGCCAGATGTGAAGACGGTGAAGCAAGCCCTATTTGGACACAGTTCAAGCTACTTCACTAGCAAGAACTGTGAGGTGACAGAGGAACCAGATGTAACTGTTCGGAAACACTGGAAGAAAGTGCTCAGATCCAATGGAACGCCCCTGCTGAGGTGTTCCCTCCTTCGGAGCTGACGGGGGTGGAGCAGGTGTGGAAGCCACCGGGAGGCGCCCTCATCGACGGGCAGACGCAGGCACGGCGCCTGGCACTTTGGCATCAAGATGTGTTTGATTGACTGCTGGGCAAAGTTCTCAACAGTGTCGCAAAAGAGGCCGCCCTGGTAGATTCAGCCAGAGATGGCGCTCCTGGACCACTATGGTGGACATGACCTGACTGAGGAAACGCACCGTGACCTTCGTTGCCCTGAGAGCAAAGTCATTCGCCATGCGCAGTTCCTGCATTGACCTGTGGTCAGAACTACCCTCATGCAGTTCTTTTAGTGCCTTGGCCTGGTGGACCTGCAGGATGGCCATGGCATGCAGGGCTGAAGTGACTTGGCTTAACGTCATAGTGACTGACTGAAAGGGAACACAATTTACAATATATTTCAGAAAATATGAAAGGACGTGACGTGGCCAGGTATGGTTTTGTGCTCTGCGTTTAACCCATCCAAGTGCACACACACACAGAGCAGTGAGCAGGCATTGCTGCGGTGCCCAGGGAGCAGTTGGGGGAACGGTGCCTTGCTCAAGGGTCTCACCTCAGTTGTGGTATTGAAGGCAGAGTGAGTGCTGGATATTCACTCCCCCACCCACAATCCCTGCCGGAGCTAGGACTCGAGCCCGCGACTTTTGGGTTACAAGTTCATCTCCCTATACAGGGCTCAGTGTTACAGGAAACAGTCTCTTGTACTGAGCCCCTACAATGGAGCAGCTTAATCAGCTCAAATTAAGGACGAAACACCATACAGTAATAAAAGTAATATAGAATTTTTTTTCTGCGATTGCAGTGCAGGTGGTTACAAATGGTAACACAATATTTTGTTGCTTGTAATTCCATAGCAATTAAAAAAAAAACAAAAAAAGAGAGACTGGCACTAAATACTGCATTTTCTCCAAAACTGATATATACTATAGACTATAGATATATACAGAGTTATGTATTTCCATCGAGTCTGGGTTGTAAATATGACAGCTACCCTGACTACGGTTTGCTTTATACTCACTCTGATGAAAAGCATTTTCTCTCCAACGCGGTAACGGCCTTGTGATTGTCGTTCTATGCAGAACTTATTTGGGCACTTACAGGGTGGATCTTCAGAAATGTGCTTGACCTGGAACACACGTTACATGGTAAATGAAAACATTATATTCTCATTCTAAAGGAAAGACACATCTGTCAGACTAAACTACAGTGTTGCAGATAACAAGAGCCATATATGAGAAGGAAAATGTTACACACAGCCTCATCCAGTAGCTTGCCGATGCTTTTTTTGCTGGAGTTGGTCTTATTAAATGGAGAGATAGATGGAGAGATGGATGGAGAAACAGATGGAGAATTGGAAGTGGGAGGTACAGGTGAGAGTGGAGGTTCAGGTGTTTTCTCTTCCTGTTCAATCTCCTTCTCCAGCTTTATAAGTCCAGGTGGCTCGACCTTATACCTGGCACAGCAGTGACCATTCACAACCAGATTTAAAATAAACACAAATTAATCATTAGCACGTTTACCTCATATACATGACATTTTGAAAATATCAGGCAAAAAAAAAAAAAAAAAAAAAAACTTAATCCTATTATGTGCTATTTTATTTTCAATAAATAAGTAAATAATAAATAACTAACGCTCAAAAATAAATAAATATGCATGTGGACATGAAAATACTAATTTAAGTATTTTGGTGTGTTAGATGAAAGATATGACGCTGTTTTAGTGCCACCAAAAAAACCCAGAAAACTATGAGATTAATGTCGTAATATTACGAGAAAAAAGTCGAAACTACGAGATTGAAGTTGTAATATTATGAGATTAAAGTCATAATATTATGAGAACAAAAGTCTAAATACTATGAGAATAAAGTCGAAATCTAATATTTAGTATAGTGCATTTGTAAAAGACCCCGATTGAGAGAAGGACAGCAGAATTATTTGAATATTGGCACTTCATCTTACTGGGATGAGATCCTGCAGGGTAAGAACCAGCAGAAACCGCTTAATATAAAGAATACGATATTTATTAAAAGACTTTATTAAAAGAGGAACAACTTTTGATCTTAACATTAGTTCACAGACTTAGTCAACACTTCTTTGGGGGGTGCTGTAGCTCTCTTATATAACCCTTTTTAACACCCTACAAAGATATTTATGTGGGATTATTAGCAGAAATAATATAATGTGTAACATTTGCTAGGACAATATGCTTAGAAATATTCTTTGTCTTCCATTGGATTCATTATAGTGCGCCACCCAATAGCAATAAGATTTGTCCCAGCTTTCAGTTTTATAGCAAAACACACATCGTGTCTTACAGTAATGTATTGTTCAAGCTCTTTACTGATCGCTGTTTTTTTATGTATATATATATATATATATATATATACATATATATTAGGGCCGGGACTTTAATGCGTTAATTTAGATTAATTAATTACACAATAAATAACGTGTTAAATTTTTTAAACACATTTTTATCGCACTTATTTTTGCACCACAGAACGTTTCTCACTGGATGAGTTTCGGCGGACCGATTATACTGGAGCACCAACTAGCGTTTCTGATGTTCTAAATAGGAATGTCCCGATCCCAATCGGTCGATCTGTTTGCGAGTTTTGGAAGTAAACACGGTCCTGCAGTATATGCTACACACAGCCGTTGTTCACTGACGAGCTGCGCAGATCCAGCTGATGATGAACATGGTGTTGCGCAGCTCGTCAGTGAACAACGGCTGCGTGTAGTATATACGGCTCAATGTGAAATCACACACGGCACAATGTTTGTCTGCTGGACTTGGTCAAATAAAAAAAAAAACAATATTTTGTTGCTTTAGCTTATGTATTGAGTCATTATTCAATGGTATACTAAAAATCCATATGAAAAAACGTACTTCTCATTGTTCTCAGGTAAAATATTTATTTGCGATTAAAATGCGATTAATTTTGATTAATTAATTACAAAGCCTCTAATTAATTAAAAAAAAAAATAATCGAGACCCGGCCCTAATATGTGTATATATATATATATATATATATATATATATATATATATATCTTCATTATTTGTAGCACGCCAGACAACCAGCAAACCAGCATTTGCAATAATCTTCCGTTTTGTTTCTTTTGATATAAAACAGTTAATCTTTAAAATTAACGTGTTTTTCCTCTTTATAATGAAGTCTTATTGTAATCAGGAAAAATATCGCGATATAAACAATTTCAGCTATATGTCAGGCTATATATGCAACGTTATAATATACATATTGTTTTTAATTTGCTAAAAAACTGGCAGTTTTTGGAAGCTGAGAATATCTCTGGGTGCTCCCAATCTAGGGCAACTTTGTTCTCGTAATATTTTTACTTTATTCTCATAACATTTTGACTTTTATTCTCTGAAACTTTTTGACTTTTATTCTCTGAACATTTAAACTTTTATTCTCATAATATTTCGACTTTATTCTCGTAATATTACGACTTTAATAGATTAATAATCGTAGTTTTAGATTTTTTTTTTTTTTTTTTTACTCCGTCGTAGAAAGAGAATGCATAGACCTGAAACTATATTATGCTGTATACAAATGTATTCATACATGTTGTCTATTATTTAATATTTTCGATTTTACATTTTTTAAACCCTACCATTTGGACATAATGTACATATCTCTGACTGATAATAGAAAACATCATGGTCACAACACAACAAACTGCTTTACAACATGTATTGTGTAAAGCACTTTACAAATAAACTTGAATTGAACTGAATCAAATTCACCTGGATGCTATTCTTCCCAGCTCCAGCAGGCATAGACAAACCTCTCTTGGCTGTTTGTGTAAAACTAGAGGAACATAAATAAATCCCATTAGACATAAGAAAACTACTGCATCTTGTGCTGGTATACTGTAAAAATCAAAGAACTACTGAACAACACTGTTGTGGTTGAATGAAGAAATCAACAGACCGCAGAATGAGACAGCTAATGTTCTCTCAGCGTGGGATTGCACAACACATGCATTTCTTATGACATTGTGGAGCACACAAACTACATTTCCCATAATCCAGTGGAGTTAAGCGATGGCAACACAACACAACATGCATGAAATCTATAATCTCCACATCAAACCACAGAACATCCCACCTGAACATAACGCATCCATGTTTTCATTTAGCTATTTCTAAAAAGGGAAAAGGAAGAACAAATTAATAAAAGTTGTTTTTCTCCAATTGATGTTTGGTTGAACAGCACATACTTTACCACACTCTTTCCACACCATGCATACATGCTAATTTAATAATCATTTGTTTGCGCATAGAAAAGAATTATTAGCACAACACAACATACACTTAATCTCATGGGTATCCAGGCAGATTTTTCGGAATATTCAAATGAAAGTCATGTTAGGACAGCTCTTCTGCTTGGAGTCACTGACAATGCATCTACACACATCACATTTTACCACAAACACACTCGCATGCAGTTTCTATTGTTTGTAACTCCAGTGGCACAGAAACAAATCTTTCTGCATTCAGAAAACTGCTCTGCCCTGCTGCACTCCCTAGACGACCCCATCCTGTCTTCCTCTCTCATTCTTTCTGTAGTTTCAGCAGACTTGTTATTCCTCCAGCTGTCTTGGATATGTGTTGAAAGCCAAGATTAGAGAAGCAGAAACTATGCAACAATCTACCTGGACCCTCTGACGTTTGTGCGCCTGGATCTGACACATGACGGAGACATGACATCTCGTCCTCATACACATCATATAGCCGTTTACAGATTTACACAGGGGAAGAAGAGGACTTTTTTTCACAGTATAGTTTGTGCCTAGAACACCACAATTCTTATAAATGCAGCAAAAAAAACAACATTTATTTGCTCCAGCCAAAGACACACGTCTCCATTTGTAACTGACCCTTTTACGATTTCAGTCAATAATTCTCAAGTTTTCATTATATTTCTGCATAATGGAGCAAAACAGACAAACAAATTATTATCATCCAAACATATAACATACAAGCAATGTTGTGTGACATTTTGTTTAAAGCTAGCTCAGAAAAAACTTAATCGTAATATGAGCTTAATCATTTGTCCTAATAATTATGGCTGGCTTTCTTGATCTGAGCACTCCAGATAAAACTTTTGCTTTCCAAACTAAATAGTATGGACATCAAATGGTTCCATGCATTTCTTACTGGTTGGACTGGTGAAAATCAAGCAGACTTTCTCAGAGTGTAAGTTTATTAGTATTGGTGTCCCCCAGGGCTGTGTTTGCTCACCACTCTCATTTATGCTGTACATCAGTCAATATAGTCACCGTCGTGGGAATATTGATGTAAAATTCTGAAATGATACTACCAGTCTTGGTCTCCTGTACAAGGATGAGGTCATTCAACATTATATTACAGAGATTACTAACAAAGCCTCAAATGACATAAATGTGTTATATGTTTATGTTATTGGTGTGGGTACTTTTGTTATGCAGCTTTATTTGTAATTCCCAAAACTAATTTTCCTCAGGAAACAAATAAAGTATATGTGATGATGATGAATTTTCTTTTTTTCCCTCCCTCTTCACGCCTCATATTTCAGCTAATGCATGCTTATCACTTATTGCCATTATTGTCCATTTTTGCTATCATAGTGCATTTTGATAACGTTATTAGAGGAAAAAAAAACACTTTATGAGCACACATTTTACTAAGTGTGTAAATCTTTGGGAAGATAGCACATTAGAAGACATTAATTCATCTACTGGGGTCGTATGGTAGACTACAAATCGATTCAATTAATGATTCATAGATTTTTTATTTGTTGTGGTTTTTGCAAATTCACAATGATTCAATCAGCCTCACAAAAACGTTTGATTTAATTTTGATTATGGACTAAATTCTGTATTTTGTAAATTAATAGGATTATTTCAAATAATCACACTGTGTCTCCTATAATTTGCATATGCAAGTAATTTCATGTTTAATCATTATAAATACTGAATGGTAAAATACAGAATTGCAGTTCATTCCAGTTTTTAGCATTTTAGCATTGATTCTTAATCAAAACAAGCAATTCACGATTCAACAATCCATGCTTCAAGATCAAGGCATAAGTATCGCCTTGATTTGTAATCGATGCATTGTGAAAACAAGTAAATTATTTACTTTTAGTTTTTTTAGTAACATCTGTACAAATATACATGAACTATAGCATAGTCCACCTTTTCAAGCCGATTTGATACAGTCTCTCCTAAAAATATATATAACGTGCTGCGCTTCGTGCTGTCTGATGATTTGTGCAGGTCCAACAAGCTCTCACTGCATTTACTCTTAGAAAGTTAGAGCAGCAGTTGTTGCAATAAATCAGGCTTTATGTCCTCTCACTTAGCAACAGATGACTTCATGTGAATAAAAAAACTATGTCTATTACTACTATGTACTATGTCATAACTCTGTGAGAGATGGATTTGTTTAAAAGACTCACCAAGCCCATCTGACTCAAACAGGCAGGTGTCGTCCACGCCCACCTCTCGACACCATGACAGGAAGTTGGCTGTGTTGTCCCTGGCGAAAAAGGAACCAGATGCAGCACTGGCTCGGCAGGGAATCCTGCGACTGGGAATCGACTGAAAGAGAGAATTTGCCTGTGTTACTCAGTGCTATATATTTGCATTTAAAATGCCTTGCATACAAGAGGATTGTCCCTGAAGAAAAGGGGGTGCCATTTTCAAAACACTCCAAACATTATAAGGCCATAAACCTTATACTATACTACTATAATGTGAATGTGTATTTTTTTTGAGAGTTTATAACAATTTAAACAGCTTGATTGATATGGATTCACTTACTTTTTGAAGCGTACAAATTGTGGTTGTGTGTACTTTGAATGAACAATGAACGAATATTAAAAATAAACATCAATATTATGGGTTGGGAATGACCTGAGGTGAGCAAATCATGATAAAATATTTGGGTGAACTAACCATTTAATGCAAGAATGCAAATATGGTACTTGTCCAGTGCACATACTTGCACTTGGTTATGAATTTTGCAATGCAACCTTGTTAGAAGCCAACCAAATGCAAATTTCCAGTTCTTGCGTAACAGGCCAGCTAGTAAGAGCTGTAAGTGTAAATCTCACTTCCCCAATCTCGTAAAATGAATTACCTACTGATGCTAGAGGATGTGGTTTTTAGCATCCTTGTTAGTGCGGCCACCTACCATGATGGAAATCCTTCTCTGAGCAAACATTAGTCAAATTGTAGGGGTTATGTTGGTGCCGTGACCCGGGTGGGAATGAGGTTTAGGAGGGTGAACGTTACAAAGGTAAGTTGTGTGGGTAAACCTCACTCCCCTGATCTCAAGAGGCAAAATAAATAGAACATAATGTTACTGGTCATGAATTTGGGGGTTTTAGAGAAGTTTTAGAAATCCCCGTAAGTTCGGATCCCTTTCCAGGTTTCTATTACCACATATGCTTTCACAGAATCCCCCTTTCTCTAATCAATAATCAATAAGAATGAGTGTGACAGTGATAGATGAACACATGCATAAGGAGCTGGTGGTGGTCAAATTTCATGTATGAATCTCAGTGGGAGATTACCCAGCATGTATTTCTATACAGGACACTGAGAAAGGTTTAGATGAGGTCATGCTGGATGCTGAATGGATTGTTATGTCTTGCTTTTTCCAGAACATTCCTAAGCTTCCCCAATGACCAGTAAAGTATTAGTTCCTGCTTTGATGTAAAGTTTGATCGCTGGAATGACGAGAAGAGCTACCAAAAAAAAAAAAAAAACACCAGCTATGATATGAAAAGCCTTTATAGACGTTAATTCTGAAAAGCTAAGATTTAAATCTAACATAACATGACCTTAATGAATGTTTTATAAAGGTTATTACTGTTATTGTGTGGCTGAAAAACTGAGATGTGTTGCCAGTTATTTTGAAATTGTGGGATCCAAATGGAATTCGGATGATTCCTAGCCTTCAGGAGACTTCACCCACAAATTAGGCAATTAGACAAAAGAAAAAAAATCTATAATATTTAAACATTTTAAACTATAAATCTTGGCAAACTTTTGTATGCAAGTTCACAAAAGGTTTTTTTTATTTTTGCATAAACAATGGCATGTTGTGAAAAGCAATGTGAAGAAAGATTTAAGTGTTTAGCTAAGACGGCATTTTAAAGATATAGCCTAGCTTTATTATATTAAGTTAACTATAGTTTTTAACTAAAATTTATTACTTTTTTTTAAACTATAAACAATCACTCAAACTGGCAAACTGTCATATGTTAAGCAGAAGGGTGAGTTTCTGTTTGGTGTAAATCCAAGTGTATTTTGAAAGGTAATGGTAAAAGTGTGGAGACATGTCATTTCTTATGCGACCTTCACAACATGTTTACACTACAGAAGTGTGGCTTATGGCTGCATGTTCTTTTGTAGCACCATTGTCTGGGCACCCAATCACTTGCATTGTATATGGACTAACATATGGACTGACATGATTTTTTTTTTTTTTTATCTGAAAAAAAAGGAAGTCATACATCTAGGATGAATTGCAGTGAGTAAATAATGACATATTTTGTTTGGCCTATCCCTTTAATGCACACACATACAAACCCTTTGTCTTTCTCTCACAATCTGTGTGGATGTGTTTGATCTTGTGTCTCTGTAGCCTCTGGACTGTTGCCTCACTGCTGCAACTCACTCAATCTGTCTATCCCTTAGGAATAACAACCTGTTTTCACACATACACATATAGTGATCGGCCAAACCTGCATGCAGCAGACATATACAAAAATGTTAAAAATATTAGTAATATTTAACCAGCTAACTTTAAAAAATAGGAAATATGGGGGCATTCTGGGAGCATTTTATGAAGAATATGTTATTTGTGGATTTTAAGGTGGTCACATTTTGCTTCTTGTGTCTAAGTCAAGAGAGCCTACTTTAGCATGTAAGCTCTCTATATACAATCTGTCCGTTTTAAAGGATTTTTAAATATCACAAGACAGGTATGGTGAAGTTTCACTTCAGTCAAACACAGTAATGACTCACAAGATCGTTTTTTGAATGGATCTGTGTTTTAATAATTGTAAAGTATTGACTGAAATGAAACAGCCTTGAAATTTAATCTTTCCTTTGAGACCAGCCGGTTATGGTTCCCAGAAGCAAACTGACAGAAACCCTGGATTACCATGAAACAAGCCATGACATACTGTAAGGCAACCTCCTCAGTGAAGTACATCAGCCAACATACCTAGCCATTTTACACACAATACAGCAGACATGCTCACACAGTTTGAAATAGTATACAATCACAGGGTGGCCTGCAACATTTGTACACTGTCAAGACATCTACACTGAAAATATATTAAAAAAATCTATATAATTTAATTCAATTAAACATGCAGTCTAATGATGTTTTATAACACATTTCAGGAGGAGCACATACGAACGATTAACCAGCTCCCAATTCCCTAATTACCCTATCAGAGCTTTAATACTGCCAACTTCCTCTCTCTACCATCTTCTGCTTTTTTGCATTACTCATTCAGCATTCCTTACCTCGCCCCCTCTCCTGACAAATCCGGACACACCATCAGGTTAAAATATCGCGTTCGGGTTGATAACATTTATTTGGGAATCAGAGGAAGCAAATAAGCTTTCCAGAATAAAGCTGCATCTGTTTTCTGCTCAAGTATAACATTTTATTGCATAAAAACACGCATTTCCCGCAAACTTCTGATTCACCATCTTCCAAGCGGACCCATCTTCACCCCCTCCTTAATTCCTCCAATCTTAACTTCCCTTCCACATGCATTTCCCATGACATCTTCAAGCCTAGCCCCTTTTTTCTTCAACTTGCCTAGCCATTTACATTTTCTTTCCGCACCCTCTGTAAGCAAACCACAAGACCCGCACGCAACGCACCCTGTGTCTTAGTCGGAGGACCACAAAAGCAGGAGCCCCAACCTCAGGGTGGGCAGCCCCGCCAGAGACAGTTGAGTCCTCTACTACACATCGGCAGTAGGACCGCTCAAACTGGAGTACTGCACCCACAGTTTTGAACCACTTCAGTATGTTTGGTGTTTTGCTGTCCCCATCACATTTGCTTTTTGGGGGGCACGCGGTGACCAGGCCCGACTCTGAGCATCACTCAGCCCTCCCCTGGGTCCGCCGGGTTCCCTGCCTGCTCCCCGTACAGTCGGCCAAACTAATATCTATCTATCTATCTATCTATATATATTGTGGTGGGAGTCCCTGTAGCTCATCAGCGTCGCCAATCGGCCATGGGGAACGCCAGCTTAAAAGCAGTAGACGGACGCTGGTGAAATGAGCAATGTCTCCATGCTGACACGACGCCGGAGCTTAACCCCCTTTTCGCTTACCTTACAGAATACTCCCAGTGACTGCTTGGCCCTGCTACCACTCTCACTTAGAACGCACCGCCTCACGGATCACCTGGACAATGGGAAGGAGAAGGAAGAACACCACAGCACCGATCCCCAGCCAAGCACTATTGTTGATATCACCGTTTGTTCACAATTGTCACTAATAAATCCACACTTCGGGGGTCACTCGCAGTTCCCTTGTTGTGTTGTCTTTGCCTGGCGGCGACATCCGGTGGAGAATGCGGGCAGCTTAAACCAGTGCAAAGAAACCGACAAGGGACAAAGAGGACCGTTGTTTTGCACCCCCTCCCCCTTCTTCGTGACTCACCCGCACTATCTTTTCTACACAGGCGAGCGCTCCTCCCCCTAGCGAGATGGAGCTATTACTGCAACGCCTCACTGAGATTAGTGTCCGCCAGCAAGCCTGTGTTGAACACCTCACAGAGAGACAAGAGCGTACTTTGGCATACTTTGAACAGTTAGAAACCTTTTCCTTGCCAATGATATCAGTGTTCTTGGCCCAACCCAAACTGCCCTTATGGGATCTCATTATGGCCGTAAAAAACTCTGCAAGTTCCCACATCGTCTGTTCCTGTTTGTTCCATATACATCAAAATCCTGAATGCTGCTCCCACTTCAGTGATGTGTTGTGCCATAAGTAGGCTTCCCAACTGCCTCTGCACCAGCCATGGGACTGTGCATTCATTCTCATTCTGGATTTGGCAAATGGAAAAATACGGCCCAGAGGAAAGATCCTGGATTTTCCAGAAACAACATTCTCGACCCTGAACTACTTACCTTCTTCCACAGAGAAATTCTAATTGTCGAGGGCAGCCACCATGATGTAGTAACACAAAATAAAACTGAAGGCCAAATAAATATCAGTTTATATTTAAACTATTTACTAGACAGAAAAAAAATACCTACCAATTTTGACATATGTTTACGGTTAAAACTATTTTTATTATTATTAATGCACACATCCCAATTGGCATGTTTATACTACAATGTTCAAATACTTTGTCATATTAAATGAATATAAAATGCACTGGCTGATCTAACCCTACTCTCCTCCAACTAATTTGGCAATATTTAGTGTATACAGTACTTTGCAGCTCTGCAGTTCATGATTGCTTTGATATGCCAGTTGTGAAAACTACAGGCCATGAATTCTACTTTGTAACTCCTTCAGGGACTCTATTAGAATGGGAGCAAGTTATAACTTACAGAAATCCCCATTCTGAGTATCTGTAAGAGGTGGTTCTTGGCCAAGACAAGCAGAAATATTTTCTTAATTTGCCATCGAAAAAATCTCCTGATCTTAATGGTTTTCCCATCTGGAGGAGTTTTTGAACACTTAACAAGTCACAGCTTTCATTAGGCTGCTCTGTTAAAATGAGAAAGCTCAGTGATTTTCCAAAGTTCATCGTCCCACAATGCCGAGGTTTGTCAGGGAATGGCAAGCGGCCCTGACTCCAGACAAAAGTCTTTGTATGAGAGAGACTAAAAATGCATTCAATACCAGCACCTGAAACCAATACACTGCCGTATTCTGTAACCTTAGTTTGAAAACATGCACAGGTTTTGGCAGCCGTGCTGAATTAATTTATGTTACCGCTGTGGAAATGCATGCAACATGCTGAATGCAGAAAGTAACGAAAGCGGGCGAATGTTAAGCTAATGTGCAAATATTCCGTTCACATGCAATCACTCTAAACATGTCAAGTGCGAATGAATTCATGATCTGGCTAGTCACAATACTACCATATATAAAGCATTGCATATCTCATTAAGCTCAGCATACCTATTCATAAAATCAGGTCACTTGAGTTACAGCAAAAACTTGAAAATATGTCTAATATAAAGAGAAATTGTGCAGTTCCAAAACAGTCTCATGACCAATTCGTATGTATTTTACGAGGTAGCTAATTCGTACAAATTCGTATGACCTCACGATTTTGAAGGATTTGTCTAAAACCCCAGTGACGGGTAGGTTTTGGTGTAGGTCATTCATACAAATTCACAAAAATTAGCAACAGGTAAGGTTGTACTTTGTACAAATTAATTGACTTAAATAAATAATAATAAATCAAAAGTTATTCAAGAAAACTAATTTCAGAAATATAATTATCTGCTATAACCAAGGGTCTTTGCATTTAAACAATAACAAAAATAACTACAGCATGATTTTAGCAGACTGATGTTTTGTCTGAACTTTACATTCCACTTGCATTGAAGATGAACAACAGTGCAGAATACCAAATTCATGTGATTCAGCAGCAATTACCTTAGTTCCTTAAAATTAAACTAATACCAGTAAATTAGTACCTTTCCTGGTGAATTCACTTCGGGGTCATTTTGCCTGAACTTCTCCTGTAGCGTCTCAGCCAGCTGACACAACAGGAAACCATTATCTAACCTGTCCATGAAGCTCTCGGCCGTGATTTCCACACCTGATGGAAAAGATGAGAGCAAGAGATGAATATCCCACAAAAGATTCCAAAAGATTTGTGCTTCATTGAACTTTGCTTATTTTTATATTCGGTGCATTACCGAATTACAGCATATAAATCAAAAATAAGCTTTTCAACGTCCAGGAATACATCTGTTATAGCATCAGGGTTAGACAAATGTTTTTTATCATTATTATTATGATTAGAAGTAACTAAGAAATAACATTCTGAGAAATAAAGAGAAATGAAATTATTTTAGAAATATTTATACAAGTTTATAAGGACAAATGTCTATATTTAATCTTTTAATAACTATCACCTCTTAATTCTGGATATACTCAATATTATAACATTTATAGGTGTTCATATTTAAAAATAAATATATAAATACTAAAAATAAATAAATAAATTCTCAAATTAATATGATCAAAATGACAGCTTTGCTTTTGGAATATGTGTTATTTTTTTTGTATGTTTAATTTATTTTTAATTCTTTGATTCATATTCATATCCGATTTGAAAGGCATTCTCAATACTGACACACGACCCCTTGTCAAATCCAAATATTTGTTGCCGCTATTATTCACAGATAAACACATTTCAGTCCCAAAAGAAGACAAGTGCTTTGGAAGGAAGCAGCTCATTTATTTTGCAACAGTATTCCAGATGAGACACACACACAGAGACACGACTCGATTCTACACAGATCAACATGTGGCGGCTACATTTTACTGACTTACAGACGATCATTCTTTCTGCATGATGTCACTGTGAAACAGGAGGCGGTGGCAGGGGGTTGGGGTATCTGTGGAAAGAGCATATTTTCTCATCCACTATGCTTTTTTTTTTTTTTTTTTGATAGAGAGGGGGCGTCAGTGGTCGAGGGGGTTCAGATGTTTTAATGAGTTCCAAATGTGGTAATGGAGAGGGGATGCGGAGCTTGTGAAATTCTTTCTGAACGTGCCTCCCTTGCTCCCCATTTAAAGAACCCAAATCTACACTATCTGTTCAGACATTTTAATAATATATATTGATATAACAATTACTTTGATATTTGATATTTCTCGGTTGCCCTGGCATGATTTTTTTTATTATTATTATTCTTTTAATATGTTCATTGAGGCTTCACTTAAAAGGATTTTGCGCACCAAAAAATACATACATTTGCAAAAAAAAAAAAGACCCTCATTTTGAAACCTCTGTCCAAAATAACGTTGTAAAGGTTTGTCAGTAAACTTATACTTATTTTGATTGGCTAACACATCATCATGCTTACCTTTTACTGGATCTAGTGTGGGTTGAACACTAGACCTGACGCTCACATCTAGATTGTATCAGCCATTGAGCGAGTCAATGCCAATAGGTGGATGCAATGATGTAAACTATTTGTCTCTGTCTTGCTCATGAGGCAGTTGTATCTAATTAGTGCTGGCATACGGTTAAGCATAATTAATCACATCCAAATAAAAGTTTGTTTACATAATATATGTATGAGTGCTGTGTATATATTCATTATGCATATATAAACATACACATTTCAGAAAACATATGTTTATTATTATGTTTAAGATACAGTATATGAATATAAATATATACATGCAAATACATGTAAATATTTCCAAAATATATACTGTATGTGCATGTTTGTGTTTAAATGTACATAATAAATTTACACAGAACAAATACATATACACATGTAAAAAAAACAAAAAAAAACAAATTGTATGCTATTAATCACAATTAATCGTTTGACAGCACTACTAAATATATATATATATATATATATATATATATATATATATTTTTTTTTTTTTTTTTTTTTTAATTTTTTTTTATTTGTCAACAATAAAATCTGACAATAGTATAATAATTTGTGATTCTTTGGCGCCACACTCCAGTAAAAAGTGCAACAATGACTGAAGACAAAAATTAGTAAAACTAACAAGAATAGAAAGCCACAAAAAGCCAGTGTATGTTTTACAAGTGGTAAGACCAGCAAATGGTCAAATTGTGTTCCCGTAACACAGATCAGTTTCAGAGATCTGAGCAGCTATTTGTCTAAAAAAACAACATGGAGACAGGCATAAGCCACTAAAGAGTGTGGACAATCTGGATAGGGAACTAGTGGTTGGTGTGTGGTTGAATATGAAGCCCCTGTGCTGCCCACTGCGGCTCCTGGCTTCCTTTTGCTCCAGGCAGACCAAAGACAAAGCCCTGGTTTCAGCTGGCTGTTCACTGCTTGAGAGCTGCCAGAAATTCCACAGACATCCCCCTCCATCCACACACACACACACGCACACATACACAGAACCAAAGCCAGGGCCATGACACACTACCATTCTTTTCTCTCTTCATAATTTGTCTCTCAGATGAAATGGTGAGTGGAAAATGTTGGAAAAGAAAACATGGACACATGCAGTCATGTCTGCGTATGTGTAGTCGATTACATTTATCAATTAATTTTGATTTTTTTAACATTTAAACATTATGAACAGCACATTTTAAGACATTAAACTTATCAGATTAAGCTTAAATTAAATATGATTTGAACAAATTATAATATACAAAAGATAAACAGAGCACAACTGGATGTGCCCTAAGCAACCTATGCAAATAACAAAACACGGATTTGAATGTTTCCTCTCCGGCATGAACAGAATACACCAGCAGAATGGAACTCAGGAACACAGGATACAACGTGGACGTGAAGACATATAAGGACCGACAAGGGAGACTTGGTACCACAGTGTATTTATAAACAGGGACAGGAACAACTAAATATGGGCACACACATAAGGACACCTATATGGTATTAGCAGTAGGCTTATTCATTATACCAGCCAATCAGAATTCCCATTAGACTATTTTTTATGTGGTGAAAATAAGAGATTATGAATACCACTGAATGAAAATGTGATCATTTTATTAACAGTGAAAGTGCAATACACTCAACAAACTATACATGAAACATGAAAACATTTTTTGCTATCAAACACTAGCCAATGATGACCTGTCTGCCGTTTACAATTAAACTTTCTTCTCTTTGTTTCTCATGCTCTGTCAACATTTTCATCTTATCAATACCCGCCAAAATGATTTTTAACCCGCGTTTGGCAGGTTGGCGGGTGTTAATTTCGAACCCTGGTCTTATTACTAAGTGACAGATGAATTTCGCAAAAACATGGTTTAAAAAAAATAAATTTCCCTATTCCTTCCTATCTGCACTGCTATTATATAGCATTATTTTATTATTATTATTATTATTTTATTTTATTTATTTATTTTTTCATTTCTTGTAGCAATTTAGCAGAGGATCACTTATATGAAAGATGCAGGAAGTACTAAGGCGATGAGGCAGGAACAGTGTGACTTACCCAGCATGCTAGAGAGCCAGAGTGCCAGATCTTCCTTCATGGGCAGCAAACTGGCCTCGTGTCTGCTGGCCAGCCACTGACTGTACTGCTGCAGATCTGTGAGGCTCGGACCAGCCGGCTGCTGGTTACCGCTCAGAGGACTGAACATGCTTCAGGAAACAGAGAGGAACAAATCAACTCAATCATTCACCTTTGACAAAATCCCTAAAATCAATTATTTCACTTTCCCACAGAGCACAAATGCCCTTTCTGTTGTTTCACAGTAGACTCTTATCCTCTATACCGATCTTCGCATCACAGTCCGGCTCCGGGCTCTATCTTCTCTGTCCTGTGATATCATATTCACTCGCTTTTTTTTCTTTTTAACAGGGAACAGACACACACTCTATGGCTTCTCTTCAGTCCTGCTCTAGTTTTATTATTCTTTTCTGCCTTGGCAGGACATCATCTGCAAAGAATAATAGCGAGTAAAAACTAAAAGTGAATGAACACTAAGAAGGATTGTGTCTAAACAGCACAAAAGTGACAGCAAACCTCAAATTTGACCCCAAACACACAGAACTTCACAAAAACCAATGTTTGCTAAAGCCAAAATGTAAAAAAAAAAAAAAGTATGTGTCGTGATCATCACCTCATCAAATTATGTTGGTTTTTCCGCCATCCTTAGTCCACATTAGCACAATATTTAATATGCTTATCATCAGGATGTCCAGTTCAACATGTCCAAACATGTGTCTCTTTTATAACCACCATCGTGGAGCATCTCCTTGTTTGTCTAAGGCAGTTTTATTTCTCTCTGACACCTGATGTTATTTGCAGAGCATGAATAAATGAGTTTGAATCCAGTTGAATTGTATGATCTAGATTCCAGGCTACATAAACATTCTCTTGGAATTCTAGTGAATCCTGCTGATCAGGCGGGTTAATCTGGTTCTTCATCTCTCAGAAAGTTTATTACTTCATATCACTGATGTATAGGTTTTGCTCCAGAGTTAGGATGCATTAAAGGGGTCATCCGGGCCTACATGCGCTTTTATAAGCTGTTTGGACTGAAATGCGTGTTGGAAGTCTGTGTATACAACCACCCTACAATGATAAAGATCCACCCAGTAGTGTTCTTTTAATTGAATATAATAAGTTGCCCCTTCTGAAATCAAGCCATTCTAAAATACATGTGGGTGTGGCATCACACCAACAGAGGCCACTCCCACAATAGTTGATTGACAGCAGCGTGTCACACAGACTGAACTGGTGTCTTACCTC
>JAUYWG010000066.1:14878666-14889517 GCA_034779775.1 Enteromius afrohamiltoni | reverse complement strand
ATATTGAAGGATAATAAAAGGATGGATGTCTATATATATATATAATGTAGGTAACACTTTACAGTATACTGTTACTTTAATACAATTAATTTATACACCTTATAAGGTGTCATTTGTTAATGATAGTTAATAAAAATACAGTCGTTAAATGTTCATTCATGTTAGTTCACACTGCATTAAATACCGGTAACAAGAAATAATGCATTAGTAAATGCTGAAATTAATTAACATTCTATTCTATTGTACTGATCATTTGAAATGTGTTTTTCCAGAATCAGATTCTCTTCCAAATGACTCACTCACTCATTCATTAATAAAGAAAGAAAGAAAACCACAAATTTTCTGATAAATAACATCTACACAAACAGCATGACCACCACCTGGAAACTGATGCTCAGCAAACATAAACCCGCAGAGTTCACAGATGGAGAGGACATTTACAGTGCATATGAACACACATATTGGGCACATATGGTTGAAATCAAAGGTCAGTGTACAATATGACACACGCTCAAACCTTTAGCTGGGACGATTATATTAAACAACGTGATATTCTTTCTGGAAAACATTTTCCTAGCAAACAGTAGCAACAGAGGAGTGAAGGGCAGTAGGTGTTCTCCATATGTTGTGTGCATTTTCCATCCGTAAACACTGACCTTGACTCCTGCAGAAATGATAACTGATCATACTTAGCCTGCATATCTGATTCTGCTGCAGTCGTTTTATCCTCAACGCCGTGTCATGTTCAACAAGCACAGGACACGCATTGTATTCTGCCCTTACAGGACTGTGAAGGGTAATCACATACACACAGGACTACTATAATTCTCAATACAGTGATCATCTACGCATCTCATATTTTCTAAACACAACCTGCATTTTGGCCTTTTGCATGCTAGTTCAGCTCAAGATGTATTCTCTTTCCCAGTTAAGCAAATATTTCACGATCCAGTAACAATTACTTCATGTTTCATGTATCACCCTGGCTTTAATTATGTTCACAGGCTATTACACACTTTAATCGTTGGTTTTAAATGCACAATAACCAATTTTACTGAGGCAGCTCAAAAGAGAGAAAAACTCCAATACCTTCGGCAGTCTGAGCAGGAAAACTTTATTTTCAAGTGGGCATGCTTGAGATTTTATGGCTGTAGTAATATTTCAAAGCTGCTGGTGCTTTCATGAGCTATTTCTGACACAAAGAGAAACCACAAAAACAGACTGCACAGTACAAATGATCTAAAATAGAAGATGCAAAAAATATTTCTGCAAAAATAAGCATTATGCCAACTTGATGGAATTTTTTGTTTTTTTTTTTTTTTTTTTTTTTTTTACGAATATTTCTCTTATTTCATTAAGATATCTATGTATCTATCTATCTATGGAGAAACATTTGTCATTCCCAAAAGTATGCACTTACCCTCCAGAATGCTCTGTCCGCGGTCGGTTCTTCAACTGCAGACGCACGTTTCCAAAGAATTCATGCTTTTTTCACACTGTTGTTCCGTGACACTGAGCCTCAAAGACCCGACTGTCATTGCGGGTTTCAGTTCAAAGTGCGCTCTGACGATAGACACATCGCGCAATCTCACCGCCTCCCTGAGCGACGCGACGCGACGCGACGCGTCTTTTATCTGCGCGAGTCTGGGAGCTATGGAGCTACACAACAATGTAAAACCAGACCCGAAGTAAAAATAAAAATAAAAATTTGAATAAAATAAATAAATAATAATAATAATAATAAAACTTAACTAACAATGGAAAAAGGCAATAAAAACTTAATTAATAAAAAAGGGTAATAAAAATAAAATTGGCAACATAACTTGCAAAGCACTTTAACTTTTCAAATTATAATTTATTGATACGTTTCAACATGCGTTGAATAAGCTATTTAAAATCGAGTGTTTATCGTTTTGTTATAAAAGATAATATAACTAAAAGGGAGTTGTTTAAATATTTGAGTTCAACGCAAATCCGTCCTTTTATTTTGAAATACTGCCACGGAAGTTCAGTCGCGCGAAAAAACGTGACGTCGCGCGCTCTCTCAGCCAATAGCGACTGAGGTACGAAGCACGCAGCCTCAATCCGAAGGTCTCTCCGCGCGCACGTTGATTTGTTTATGTTTATTTGAAGGAGAGAGTCTCATGGAGGCTGTGCTGAGACACCTGACCGACATCCTAGAGCTGCTGGCCGTGTCTCAGACGGACCGCGTCGGTGAGTGGGACTATAACACCGTGCTCCGGGCGTTTCAGTGGGCTGAGTTCTGCGAGCAGCTGCACTCCCGCTTCCAGTCCAACCCCGCGGTCCGCTCCGCGCTTGAAGCCGCTCTAAGCGACACCAGCCGGCGTCTGCGAGAAACTCTACCCCCGTGCTCTCCGGTCACGTTCTCCGAACTGGCCCGGTGTCGGCACATGCTGCTCGTTCATTTACTCAGAAACCCTTGCGCGCCCAACTCCGTCACCCAGATGCTTTTAGATCCCAAAACCGCTGCACGCGAATCCCATTTTGACCAAAACAGCCTAATGACGTGCAAGTCAGCTTTTAATCTGTTGTGCCGCACGCTGGACAGCACGGGTCAGGCTGAAGCGGTGGTCAGAGGCGGACTGCTGGGGAAGCTCTTGAGCTCTGTGCTGGGTCGCTCTGGTAACGATGGGTACGCGAGAACGCTGCTGGACTCCATCCTTCAGGACAGCGCGGGAAACCCGGAAAGGCTTTATGACGTCATGGCAGCCGCGTTCCTTGGCCCCGATGACGAAACGAACTCCGTGACTCAGCGCTGCGTCCTCTCGTGGCTGCAAGAGCGCGAGGGGCGTTTGCGCGAAGCGTGCGGATCTCTGTCTCCCGAGCTTTGCGCTGTCCTCTCCCGACGGTCGTGCGAGTTTAAGCAGGCATACTGGGGGGTTTTGAAACATTGGGCGTCCTGCTTGGAGTATGACGTCTTGGAGAGTCAGTGGGTGGTGAGGTCAGACGAGCCGGTAACTTTTAATGCACTGACTGATCGATTCAAGGATTTATTGCATTCAGGACCAGCACTGAGAGAGGAGACAGAAACTGAGCTCAGAACACTTAAACGGGAAGATGGAGACTTTGATGTAATGGGTATTAGTATCTGGACTGATCTCATCATTCAGATGAAGCTGTAAATATATCAGATAGGAAGTTCTTTATTTTGTTGTGAATGTAATTTATGGAAATTATATATTTGAAGATAGACGTGCCTTCCCCCCCCCTCGTTTTATAATTATTAAAATGCTTGACATGTTTTTATATTTTAACATTGACTTTTTTTTCCTCATTGAAAGCGCAATTACCTTTTTATATATCGTATTTTTTATTTTTATTTTTCAATTGGACTGTAACCATTTTATTATTAGTAGTAATAGTATTGTATGGTTTGTTATAAGAGCTGATCATAACTTATTCCTCCATATATTTTGTCAGTTTTTATAATTAAAAATTCAGAATAGGATTTTGTTCTTCAGCATTGGAAAAAAGAAAAAAAAAAAAAAGAAAGGAGCGGTAACAGAGTTCATTGGTCTCCCAGCAGACAGGGGGCGACAGTGCTCTTCAAACCATTAGCCATGTGCTTTATCTGAGGACTGGGTTCATCCTGTTTTTTTTTTATTTAAGAATAATGAATAATCAATAAAGCTTTTAAACTGTTATTATGTGTTGCTGTTGTCTAAAGATTCTGTATTTCCTGAATATTCTGCCTTCTTGAATACCTCTTTAGATGCACAGTACAGAAACGGCGTCCTTCTCAAAGGCATAGGGAATCTAAAATATCAGATAGTTTAGTTTAAAGTTTAATCTTTTAAAAATGCCCTGTCCGCCTACTTCTTATATACCCAGTAAGGCTTTTAATAATAAAATGAAATACTATATTAGTAATAAATGAAAACAATCATTTTAGGTTTGAGAAGTAGGATAAACACATTAATTTTTATTTGAATTATCGATCAGTCGTTATTTAACCGTGTATAACTTGTTTGTTTTAAAAAACATTCAAATAAATTAAAATTATTTTTTTCCCCTCCCATCTCATATTTGAAGATAGTAAAATAAATATTTTAATAATGAAGTATCACTTTTTCATGTTCTTGGTTGTGATAAGACATGCTAATAAGTATCTTAATCTTTTTACTTTAATGTCAGTGTGGTACTATTTACTACAATTTTCATGTAATTCGGAATCAGTAACAGTTTAATATTTGTAAATATATCTATCTATCTGTATAGCACAGTATAGCTCATTCTGTATTTCATCTATACTGTATAATTAAAAAACATGCACTCCTTCATTAAAGAGAAATGCTGCTGGGCTGCACTGAATAGGCTGCGTGACAGATGGTGGCATCACCGTCACCTTGGAAACCGTTGGCATTAAGCACAGGATTTCATTTGAAATAGAGGAAGAGGCCAGGCAGTGAACGCGTGCGCCTCTTAAATTGTTCCCCGGGGATGCGCAGACGCGTGCTTCATGGGCTGGGTTTCATATGTCTGTCACATTAAGAAGGAGGAGGAAGAGACCAGGAATCCGCACGGGCTGGGGTCACTCCACATTCAGTGATTTATGAGGTCACTTCAGGTTGTCGAAAGCAGCGACGAAGCCTCATCGCTTATGACTTCATCTGAAATCTCAACAGCATCCTAATGATTTAAAAGAGGACCTCATTTCCTTTTTTGCAAACAGGTGGAGTTGTCTTAATACAGAATCAGTCGGTCTAATCTGATCTCGACATCAAGCGGAGTATGCAGAATTCATTCTTCATGTTTATCAAGATTTTGCTCGTTTTGGGGGACTGAAATTTTTTTAGTAGGCCTATTTATGCCTGTATAGTCTATATTTGAAAACGTGTTGTGCTTTGATTATAGTGAATACACAAGTTATAGCTGCTATTATTTTGGAAGGCGTTTGTATTTTAAACATTAAAATATCAGCCCTGTCTCATAATAAATGCGTAGAAACACAAAAACTTGCGGTATTGATATGCAAACATGGACTGACGCAGTTTTCGCTGGCATATGATGCGGAATTTGTTGGTGCGCACATGATATGCATCTGCCCCACATCCCCAATAGCATATATATATATATATATATATATATATATATATGCCAACGTCCATTTTTGAGTATCTATACCACGTGTTTTCGTTTTTATTTGGCATACTATACGCACATTTAGGGGTGGGCTTACCCATTAGGCAAAGGTAGGCGAAAGCCAAGGGGCCCACATCAATTCTTTTCATACACAGCTGCGCATAACTTTTGCTACAGTTATGCCTATCGTTTACACTAAACCGACGTTTTCTTCCCTTCGAAAATGGACACTTTTGAAAACACTGTGGACTCAGTTTTAGTTTGAAAACTCTGGGGTTGGCTTAACGCCAATGTAAACGCGGATCGTTTTCGTTCTAAACCTAAATAAATGTTAATTTTAATGAAAGAATCCCCTAATAATATGTACATTAAAAATTTAGAAATACTCTGTGGCACCATTGTGAAGCAGCAAATAACAGTAAATGTGTGCATTCCTATATTTGCCTGAGGCCCCAAATTCACTAAATCTACCACTGCACACATTATTGATTCATAGCAAATAACTGACCAACTTTTTTGTCATCTGGTCCTATTTTACCTAATATATATTTATTTAAAGGACCCCCTGAGATTTTAAAATAAAATAATAAAATAATTTTGTAAGACAAATAGATCAAGCTAGATCCCCTGCAGTTCTTTTTAACAAACGCAACAAATATGGCAGCTAATGTAAATGGGTTTTAGAAAATATTTCATATGTCAGGCTAAACATTTTTAGTTAGTGAGCAAAAACCAAAGAGTGCTGCAATTGCCCTCTTCTTTATGGACAGAAACTGCAGACACTTCAAAGTAGTTTCTCTCTGTTCCGATGCTCTAGAGATGCTGCGCTTTCTCCGACAGCAGACAAATAGTTCTTCGTTTTTTTCCTCTCGTTCTTGTCTCCTTGGAAACAAAGAAAATGTGTTTTCTCAGCTCAAATATGCACTGAGAGAGCAGCAGGGCGATGCTGAGAAAACACAACCGTTTCCACAGTGAATAATCAGAGGCGAGATTTCCTTCCTAACGCAGCAATTCATTACGGACTTCTCTTTGAAACGGGAGGAAGAATCTTGATGTCATTATTCACTGCCATAATACAGATATTGCAGGAATGCTGGAATGTCTTTGAAGTATTCGGTGTAAATGAATTACTCGTAAACACAGAGCCTGTCTCCTAATGTGCACATCCTAAATTCTGTGTGATATTAGTCATTTTCAATACTATTTAGGGCAGGGTGGATATTATGCACATTGGGAAGCAGGGATGATTGTGCTTATCCCCCATGCACGTGTTAATCATTTTAATTTAGCTCACACATAATTCATTTATTTTCAGTTGTACATTTAAAGACCCCATTAAATGTTCGACGAGTGGTATGTTGTCATGTTTCCTATTGAAACTGGCATTTTGGATGGGGTGTATACAAGAGCAAATATTTTTATGTCACAGCCCTGATGCAAGATAATGTCATCATCATTCATGAGAAAGCTTGTACATTTGGATTGAGTACATCTGCAAAAAGCTACATATACTTCTTCAACAGACATTGATTTTGATATCGCAACACCAACTCTATTTTTGTAATGTCACGTGATCTGTATTTTTGGTTGGGTTTCCAGTGGTTTTGACTGCTGAACTAATGCAGTGGTGATTCTAGCAACGGTGCCACAATATAACTCAGTCTACACACTTATGAAATGGCTTTTAAATGACCAAGTGGACTGGTTATTTAACACTTTATTAATATGACACAGAGGTGAAAGAAAAACACATGTTTTCCACATATAAAGGCACACCGATCTAGTCCCTGTAGATTTGGTGAGCTGGTGTGAGCGTGTGTTGGGGGCGGGGTGTTGACAGCACCAATGAGGACATGGTTTGTTAAACATGTGATGAAAAGCACAGCTTGGAGAGACTGCAGACAGATGAAGGATCCTGCTTTTTAGAAAGAAGCGTAGCAGATAAATATCGAAGGACAAACATTGATATTCCTTTGTCACTTGTTCCCACCTCTATTGCTCATAGTGTGTTTTACATTTCACGATATTCAAGCAATGGTATATTAATTTTTGTAATAAAACGTCTGACAGATGCTGATATCAATACAAGACTTATATACATATATATATATATATATATATAGTCATATTCTTTAGACCAGCATTTTTAGATCAGCAAATTAGATAGAATTAGATATTAGATAAGAATTAGATAAAACATCTCCATATTCACTTATACAAGGAAAAACCCATAAACTAGATGTAGATCATATATGCTTCTTCATCTGACTTGTAGATGTCATTGACGTTCTAGTTTGTGTAGCACTTGTTTTGTGAGTAATAGCAGAATTACTCAGAGGTTCCAGACAAACTGCCTTTGTTTCAATTAGCACTTGCTCTGTTTGTAATATCTGCTGATCAGTTGTTCACACCTCCATCACTCATGTGTTCTCAGTTCTGCACAAGAGCACAGAGAGGAAGTGAAAAGTAATTAAAGTGATATCACTATTTAGCTTGTTCGGATCCTCCCAACCTAAGAAAGAAAGGAAAAAAAGTTAAAAAGGGTTGAATGGAAAGAGTGGAATTGAAAGAATCATTATTGGGAAGAAGGACAAGAATCTGAATTGTACAACAGAAGGGGAACCAGAAATGAAGGCAAAGGGGAAAGGAAGGAGGAGCAAAATTGCAAAGGGGTAAGGGAATGTAAAAAGAAAATGAAAAGACAAAAAAAAATGGGAAGGGAGGACGTGAAATGGTGAAGTCAAGAAGGACCAAAGAGGAAGAGGAAAGGGAAGAGAAAAGAAGGGAAAGGGAAATGAAAAAGTGTAGACCTTGGATTGATCGGCAAGTCTTAGATTGGGGTTGGAACAAAATTTTAGCCTGAGTACACCAGACTTCATACTTCCTCCCAATTTCAGTTCCCTTCTGTACTCAGTCTGATATAGCAAACCTGTTCCCATTTTATCTCTGGCTCCGCACCAGCAATCCAACCAACGAACAGAGGGCGAGCTCAGAGCCGTGACATAGACGCCAAGCACTGAATTAATGTAAAGAGGAGTTGAACAGGAAAAAGAACATGAAATATAGGGCTGGTGACTGCCAAATGGAGACTGACGTTTGACTCATATTCAGTATTTGAGAACACAGAGTCTAATGTGCCTCAGACTCACTGTTTCAACATGTCAGTGTCTAAAGCATTGTTTCTTAGACATTATTATCAGAATTATTATATCAGAATAGACATTATTTGCTTTCCTCTCGTGCACTTATGCATGAGTGCTGTTTGTTGACTTCAGCTCAGCATTCAACACTGTCTTACCCTTTAACCTAATCACTAAACTTAGAGATCTGGACATTAACACCAAATTATGCTATTGGATTATGGACTTTCTGAACGACAGACCACAGCATGTCAGGTTAGGCCACATCTGCTCCACCACCATCACACTCAACACTGGTGCACCACAGGGCTGTCTGCTGAGCCCCATCCCCTACTCCCTGTTCACCCATGACTGCAGACCTGTATATGGATCCAACTCTATCATCAAGTTTGCAGATGATACCACGGTGATCGGTCTCATCAGCAACAACGATGATACTGCCTACAGGGAGGAGGCCCAGCTTCTGGCCATGTGGTGTACAGACAATAACCTGCTCCTTAACACCACCAAGACGAAGGAGCTTATTGTGGACTTCAGGAAGGTGAGAAGAGGCTCACATAATCCCATTCACATCAACTGTGAGTCTGTTTCTTCCTTCAAGTTCCTGTGGACCCACATCTCGGATGACCTAACCTGGACCACCAACACCTCCAGCCTGGTCAAGAAGGCTCACCAGCGCCTCTTCTTCTTGAGAACACTAAAGAAGAACCAGCTGTCCTCAGCAATCCTGGTGAACTTCTGTCACTGCAAAGTGTATGGGTATGGGAGCTCAATTGCTGAGCGTAAGGTACTGCTAGCGGGTGGTGAAAACTGCCCAGCGCATCATAGCTTCCACCCATTGAGGACATTCAGAAAAAACACTGCCTGCGTTGAGCACATAGTTTTCTTAAGGACTCCTCTCACCCTGCCCACAGACTGTCTTCGGGCAGGCGCTTCAGATTACCCTGGACAAGAACCAGCAGACTGAGGAACAGCCTCTTTCCCACTCTGCCCCACATTGACCCCTTTGGACCTAAACTGCCTTTCGTTGCCTTGTACTTGTTGTACATGTGTAATGACAATAAATCTAAATAATCTAATCTAATCTAATAGCAGTAGTTTAGAACAGAACAGTCTTTCGTTATATGGCCTGGCTTCATCAGCAGACAAGATGCCGTACAACACTCTCGACAGCTCTGCTGATAGATAACTATATAAATAGATCTCCACATGGACCAGAGAGTGTGTTCACAGCAGCAGCTGTTAGTGAGAATGCGTGAGGAGTATTTTTACTCCTTTTTTAGGAGTATTTGCCACACAGTCTGGGGTAATGAATCCAGGAAGTGGGTCAGGTTCTGCAATACATGTAGTGTAGTGGTAGCGTAATGGTTAAATGTCAGAGTTGAATGGATGCTGTAGTTTAGAGTTCCTCAGATCCATCCCTGAGGACCATAGTAATCTTCTTGTAACTCTGAAGACCTTGATTGGCTTAATCACAAAGTCTTAGATTGGGGTTAGAGCTAAACTCAACAAGGTTGTATCTGACAAAACCTAATATAACTTCCAGTACACTGGAATACAAAAGTATTGGCATGGTTATTTCAGTGTCCACATAGTGGCCAATCCTGCTCCTGGAGGGCCTATTTCCTGCAGAGCTTAGCTCCATCCAGCTCCAACATATTTGCCTGGAAGTTTCTAGTAATTCTAAAGATGTTCAGGTGTGTCTATTTAGGATTGGAGTCAGACTCTGCAGTAAATTTTGCACCTTAAAGAGGTCATGTATGTCGCAGGTGCAAATTTTACTGCAGAGTTTTGCTTCAATCCTAAATAGACCAGAATGACGAATAAAGTGTTTTGTTGTTGGATGTAATAATGAACATAGCAGTGGTCATTTACTCCCTACAGTCGCTGTGGGGTTTCCTTTGATTTTGAAGGAAACACCCACCCGATTTACCTACATGCATGTATGTTCACGCTAATCATTTGTGATTCGGATTGCTGAAAACCAGCTGTTTTTGACTAGGTAATAAAAGTGTTGTTTGATAATACCGTTGACAAATTGTAACCAAAGTATGTTATAGAGATGTATGTTTAAGAATAGGAGTGGACACCCCTATTTAGATTAGTCAGTAAATTTAAGTAAAATCCCAGACTTTGCTTATCCCATGCTAATGCGTCATACAAAATTCAGATGTGAGGGGCTGTTTGAATAGGCCTAACATTGTTTGGAGAAACATGTTCAGATAATCAACCAAATTAGCACAGGTGGAGCATGTTCAAGTGATCAGCTTGATCAACACGGTGGTAAATGTATATACATCAAGGTACCCCTTTTAGTCACTTTTCGACGCGAAGGGTCCTCAGTTGTTTTAAATATGAAACCCTTAGCGTCAATCAACATGCTAAAATGATTTATTTATTTATTTTTTTTTTGCGTCATAATTAAAAGAGTAAAAACAATGGCATTATTGCATACATGTAGGAGTGTGATTTTTCAATGTAAACATTCAAAACAGTTTTATTTAAATTATATTTACATATTTATGAGCACGTAACCCAAACCCCTGCCCCTAAACCTGTCAATAAAACACAAGAAATAGCAAACAGAAACAACCACCATCATAACTTA
>JAUYWG010000066.1:14848834-14878566 GCA_034779775.1 Enteromius afrohamiltoni | reverse complement strand
ATATATATTCCAAGTCTTCAGATGCAAAACGATTGATTAATGCGGTCGCTGTCTCAATCTTCCATGTACTTCCTGTGCGCTGCTTTAATGAAGGTTACGGTTGGCTTCAGGTTCTGCCGCTACACATACATTATCGGAATGGGTGGTCTGATTGGTTGTAGATTCATCCAGTAGTATACAGGTTATCTGATAGACGCCGGTTAAGCCCGGGTCAGGCGGGTAGTAAGGTAGCTTGGCCAGACTAAGCTCGTATGAGCTTTATTGTCGCGGAAGCCAGGCTACTCTCTTCCTAAATCACACCAAATATGCATACTACTTGTTTAGACTGATTATATGCAAGTACAGTATTGTGAAGGGATACTTTTGTCTTATAAATGTTCACAAGGTTGTCATCTAAATTAACTTAGCTTAGTTAACCCCCCTTCATAGTATCATTTAGAAAGTCAAAGAAGTGGAGGAGATGGGGAAGTGGAGGAATGCCAGAACAATTGTCTCTGGGATGGCTCAGTGGCTGCTGTTTATATACACAATAATGATGATTGACAGGACTTAATCAATAGGCTCCTCCTGAACCTATAATTGGAACTTCATTTGTGAGCTTTGTTTGGACAGCATTTGTGTCTAAAGAGTGGCCGTGATGAGTTGAAATGCTTATAGTTCACGTGGTCTTGGCAAGGGTTTTAACAAAACTGGCGACCTCAGCTGTGTGACGATCAGTTGAGACTAGGGTTGGGCGATGTTGACCAATTTGGCATTGTACGATGTCTAATGTGAAACATTGCGATGGACGATGATATCGTCGTCGTAAGTGGCGTTGTAACTAAAACACCAAGCCCCGCCCCACGACACAAAAATAACAGTGTTCGCGCAAGCAGGTGAGAGAGGCTCGAGCGCAGGAATGATTGCGCGCAAGTGCTTGAATTTAAATGACATATCTAGCACGTGCGAGGGTTTAAAACGAGCTTGCGGACCCGTTTCTTCACATCTTTTTTCCTCTCAACCCTGGTTGAGACAGATTTAAAAATGTATCACATCCATCCTAGATGCTTTGCAAGATGAATGCAAGGAATGTACAATTACACCATCATTATTTCTCTAGCAATTTTTTATTTAGATTCAGTCCTCTGCTTTTTCATCTCTTTACATTTTTTTTCCCCTGGTCTCATCTAAATAGCATTCCAATCAAAAGCTGCATGTGCTAGAGAGAGTGAGAGAGAGCTGTAGCATTCATTAAAATCTAAGCCTGTCATGCACATACATGCACAGATCCCATCTGCTGAGGGTCAGCTCTGAATAGGAGAGTCGGCCCCTGGGGACGTGTTGGCCCTTCGCGGTGTGTGCTTAAGCGGATTTGGCTCCTGCTCTTTCGCTCTCTGTCTGTCTCCCTCTCCCGTCTTCTTCTGAAAGCCGCTCTCTCTCCTCTTAATCACTGTCAAAGCGAGAGGTGAGAGGCCTTGAGTCACACCTGAGCCCCAACCCAGAGGACAAAATCACAAAGTAGTTCTCTTAAACATCTCAGTTGTTTCTCCTAGACAGGAATAAGATTAAATGGGAAGCAATAAATAATCAACTGCTGGTCTCCACAGAGCAGATCTGGCAACATGAGCCAATGCAGAAATGCTTTTTCAAGGGAGAAAAAAAATACTGTCAGATCCCACGGCATCAGCAGGATCGAACTATTTTAAGATGGTGTGAAGAACAGGGCGGTGGAAGGGGGAGGGGATGATTCTCAAACACAGAAAAGTGTTGATAAGTGATGAAATATTCATTTAGGTTCGTGCCTTTATGTATGCCGTACTACCAGACACCAGGATTTTTTGGACTCATTTCACCTGCTAACCTGTCAGGTTTCAGACACAGGGACTTCATCTAGAATTTGTGATATTTGTGAAGCAGAGAACCTTCTTCCGCCTGTGTTTGGGGAGAGGAATTTAAAACCTAATTACATGAATAAATGCCTCAGGGCATCAATAGTTCATAAACATGATGGAAAGGAGCAACTGGCAAGCACATTCATAAGATGAGAAACTGGCTTCTAATCCCTAGGAACCAGAATCATATATATATATATATATATATATATATACATAGGTAATAAGCATTATATTAACATCCAACACACAGCACAATAATGCTTTGTTATGTCACCTGCCTCTTTAAATGCTTAAGCTCATTAAAGCAGAATGGATTCTTATTGGCTGTAAATGTATTTATCAGCTGGAAAGAAACATTCTGAAAGCCTTTAAAATGATATCTTTCCTGTGTGCCATTATGGTTATAGTTGTGCTGACTGTGGAGATTTAGAATGCAATTTTATTCATAAAGATTTAGAACAATGGTATAGTAATTGTCCTTGGCATCATTTAATAGTAGGGTGTTGTGAGTACTTGTTAAAATGTCTATATGGATGCTAGGATGCTCATGTGGTTGACAATACATTACCAGGTGGTTTCTATGGCATTCTGAGTTTGTAACTTTATAGGTGTTTGTAGTTTTATAGGTGGTTGTGTGCATATGCAATGCTTGTTAACTGATTACATGTGTCACTTATTATTGTTTACCTATTATGCATATTATTATTATTATTATTATTTGCTTTTTGCTTTTTTATGTCAGTAAAGTACATTTAATGGTATGATTAAAACAAGTTTAATGAAAAAGTAATCTAGAAGCTACAGTTTTCACCATGTGATCTGTAATCAGTAACTGACTACAATTTGTAAGTAATCTTACCAGTGCTGGATTTAGTTGGTGTCACATTTTATCACTCCAGACACACTCTAATACAAATACAAATATTCATTGGATGAACTCAATTTAATTAAGGGCAGGATTTCCAATAAATTAATAGGAAGACATCATTTTACACTGAAAAAAAAGAAGAAGATAGTTTGATTTACTCAACTTTAGGCATTAGCCAACTTGTTATGCATAACATAAGATGGTTTTGATACTTCCATGGAGTGCCCGGAGTATTTTTATTATTATTATATAAAATAGCTTTGATTTATGTTCCCCAAGCACATGCTCTACACTTTACCACTCTGATAACCTCCCAAAACACCAACATACCAGAAGGTCTTTCAAAATACAAACATAAAAGAGCATTAAACATTAGCAAGGGGAAAAAACAGAACTGTTTCAAGTCGGTTTAACACAATGCAGTTGATTAACAGGGGAACCAAACATAATGGTATTCAATTAAAATAGTTTTTTTAATAAACTGAACAGTGTTGGAGAGTCATTTTTTTGAGTGCACAGTCATTGTGTAAAATGGGACGAATGTTGATGAATGATACGCTCTTTACCATAATGTAATGCCGTGTCCCGGCGCTATGACACAAAAACAATAAAAGCCGTTAAAAATTAGGCATTTGTTGCATCTAGTGGCGACGTAATTACTGATTATCATGACTTAGTACTGTCTTGTTTATGCGTCACATAAACATGACCATGTCTGTGTTTGTTATCTGAGAAATGACAAACAAAAAACAGTACTCTTCACTGCTCAAAACTCTCATTTAAATAGTAAATAATAAGAAGAAATAAGAAATAAGAAATTGTAACTCAGAAGGTAGAATTGTTCCACTTCTCAGTGCACAGTCAGCATAGACTGTTCTGTCAGGTTCAGGGATCAGTCCTAGGTAAATGTGCTGCACACACTAATTAATATTTGTAAATACAACTTAACACTGATTTCTAGTTGTCCCCTCTGTTGAAAGCACAAACTATCACAACGAAACACAGCATCTCCAGAACATGGCGTATTGATATGTGGTTGCTAAAGTGTTCTGTGGAGTTGCTAGATAATCTAGAAGTTACAGTGTTCTGGGTGGTAACTGTAGGTGGCTGCTAGTGTGGAGTTCATCTAAAGGGGCATTCAGTAACCTAACAAATGTAACCCCCCACAACGCCACACCTCGTTCTTGTTCAGAGTGAGTCTCGAACCCTGGTTTTATTGAGGCGGGTAATAACTTGCATTATTAATAATTGATCTTGGATGAGTTGTTTAATATTTAGGGTTGGGTTTGTTTAAATAATTAACTCAAAATATTATATCAATACTAATAATTATGCTTGTTTAACAAGGAGAATTAAAAAGTGAGAAAAACAATTATGTGAAGCAGAAGGAAAGAGCCCAGTGTGACTCAGTTGCCATTGACTCATTCCCGTTTAGTCATTCGTGACGGCAGGTTTAGATGAGAACATTATTTTAGCGCACAGACAGCTTGAGCAAACCTTACTTCTGCCTCTCTGCATGACAGAGTACATCTGATGAACCTCCTTTGCAATAACTGTTTAGGGAGAGTTACGTTGCGTTGGGGGGGTTCGCAGAAATAATTGTGTTTGGATCCTGGCGTCCCATGAGCCCTGCAGAGGTTTGGTCATTACATACTCATTCTGGATGCTGATTAGAGCCCCACGGCCCCTAGAGATGCTGGGATACCCTTCAACACCTGCTGCCCCGAGCGCAGCACTGGAGCAGACTCATTTATTACACACACACACACACACAGACATCCATCCGTTTGATCCGTTACTCTTGATTTGGTAAAACACAGAAGAGTGATTTCCTAAATGGACAATAACCTAAACTGAACCTATTTTTACCATCATAAATAGATTCATTTTGGAGGTTTTAAGTTGGTAGGTGTCACATTTGTCACAGAGGCAATTGGCGTGACGCGTGTCATCGGGGGGCTGTGGGAAAACACGTTCCGGTTGGCTGGTGACAGCAATGTGTGTCCTGTCACATTAGCACACGACAGAGGAAGCCAGCCCAGGTCATTAATGTGAGATGGCCCATCCTTTATTTTCAACACAGCATGTCTGCTTACTGTTGCCCAGTCAAGAGAGCTTAGGTGAAAAGTAAAGGGATGATTTTGAAGATATTTTGCATGCATGCTGACCAAAAAAAAAAAATATATATATATATATATATATATATGGTTTCCAGTTTAAATAATAATACTTTGTTTATAATAATAGGGTATTTTATTATATCAGCTGCTGGTCTAGATATTAGTCTTTGGGGGTTTGAATTTGATTTGAAGTCTGGTTCGGGACTGAGTTTATCTAATTTTAGCCTTTGGGGCTTTAATATTGGTCTAGATTATAAATAGTAGTACTTTGTTTATTTGTTTATTAGGATTTAGAAGGTCTTTTATTTTTTTATTGGGATTACGGGTTTGGCCTATAGGCTTTAGTCTTTGGTGGTCCAGCATTGGTCTAAGCCTTTGTCTTTGGAGGTCTGGAACTGGACTGGGCTTATCTTTGTGGCCTAGAATTGATCTAAATTGTAGCCTTTGGGGCTTTGACATTGGTCTAGATTATAAATAATAATACTTTGTTTATTCGCTCATTAAGATTTAGAATCTCTTTTATTGTTCTTTGGGGGTCTGGTATCGGCCTAGGCTTTAGTCTTTGGGGTCTGCAACAAATTCTAGGCTTTAGTCTTTGGGTGTCTGAGGTTGGTCTAGGCCAGGGTTTCTCACATCCTCCCCTGGAGGTTCAATGCACTGCAGAGTTTATCTCCAACACTGATAAAATTCACCTGACTGTGATTTTCTAACGATTCACTGATTAACATGTTCAGGTGTGTTTTGATTTGGGTTAGAGCTAAACTCTGCAGTGCATTGGACCTCCAGGGTAAGATTTGAGAAACCCTGGTCTGGACTTTAGTCTTTGAAGGTCTGGTCCTGCTTTAGGTTTTTTGAAGGGGGTCTGATAATCGTTTGGGTCTTAGAAGGCCTGGTTTCATCTTTGGGTGTTCTGGTATTGGTTTGAGTGCTGTAGGGTCTGGTCTTCCATACTCTCATGCCAAGTAACAAATGAATGGCCAGCACGCTCAGCAGTCTGTTGGAGGTTTTAAATGGTATTGATTAGTGATTTGTTCCCATCTACTTTGCTGGCGGTAATTTGTCCTTTGTAGGTAATTTACCTTAATCAGATCCACTGATGTAATGAGTCAAATCTATATTACATATAAGGTTAGAGAAATTAGAGAAAAGAGTTTGATGGATATTGAATACATTATGGGAAGCATGATGGAGCATTAGAAGAGTACATTTTATAATTGCTGTTGAATAAAATAGTATATTTAGTATACTCAGTGCAAACTTTAATTGAATTTTATACAGCTGATGTCTGTCAGATCTTCAAAAAGAGAGACAAAACAATTTGAAATCAATGCCCAGGATGATTTTAATGACTGTATCATGCAAAAATAATCATCACACTCTATAAAGAACATCAACTCTTATCTTTTCAAAACCAGAAAATTGCCTTTAATTTTTGGTCCACCAGTCGCAAAAATCAAAGGAAAGACATGATAATGTCTTGATTTCAATAATTGTATATAAAATCACACTTAGTGAGCAATTCATACAGTTTAACACTTTTTGACATCAACAAATCGCTCTATATGACACAACAATAGAATATAACAATCACTTGTGCACTTCAGTCTCAGGCAAGAGGCCATGAAAAGAGCTTTAGGTTTGTGATAAATTCATCACAAAATACACAAATCTAGAAAACATCTAGCTGAGTTTCAGAACAAATTAAAGCATGGCTCAGATTCCAACCTCTGAAAATGGAATTGAATTTTTCTGACCAGAACAAACATAAGCTGATTTTGATGCTTCGTTAAGACTTTCGCAATGACTTCGAATGAATTAGATGTTGAATATAACAAGATTGCTGATGTCATCAGTAAATTATTGCAGTACATGTTCTTAACAGGTGTTTATTTATTTTATTTTTTTTAAGACTTTGACACATTATCTTAGATTACTGCTGGTTGACTAAACACAACACACTGGTATGTGTCATGAATGAAGACTTAGAGTGAATCTCACAAAAACTTTTGAACCATTATTATTATTATTATTATTATTATTATTATTTACATTGACAGCATTGATATTATTTGAGCTATTTTAAATTACTGGTCTGAATGCAAAATAAAACCTGCATGTCCTGACAGGTTTTGGGAAATTCACTCAACATATTACATCAGCTTTGCATGGCAACACTTAAATACATCAGGTGATCAGGATTTGACCATACGCATGGAGTGATCTCAGTGGCATCACGATATATATCCCAAATGGACAGCCTCACTTTTTAATGCCAGTTTCTATGATAAATATGGCCCAATAAGAACAGTAAGCACAGATATCACTGACCCAGATTCACAACAGTCTCACAGAAACAGTAAATCCATGTCAAAACACATACATAAGATAGAAATTACTTGTTTTCCCAAATAACAACATGTCAGTGCATTCAAAGAATCTTAGAAAATGACCGGGTTGTCATTATATGTCAGTTAAAACAGAACATTTTAAATGAAGACCAGCTTAATACCACTTAAAATACAGGACTGTATTGCCAAGCACACACTTGAATGTAGTGTTGATGTAACTATAGCTGAACAAAACTTATACAAGATTGCACTTTAAAAAGTTCTCAAGTGTACTTTAGGATGATTCAACATTTAATGGTTTATCAGTATATTTCACACTTATTTTCACATCATCATTCAGATATAGCAGGTATGTTTTGCAAATTTGTGCTATTTTAGATTCTTTCTGCATCAAACAGTATATGTCTATTTTGCTCTAACTTCTAGGTTCATGTCCCAAATAAAGGGACTAGTTTATAATGTGCAATATAGTACACGTACATAATGATAAACAGCATTCTTTGTAAGTTATATAATATAGTTAAATAACCCAAATCTTGCATATTTTCTGTAAGGTCAATGGCAAGAGCTCTGTAAACCAGAGTGAAACACTTGTTTCTTCTGAACAAAACAATGCTGATCTAAACTACCCTACTCTACTGTAATTGGTCCTGATCCATTAAATTAACCTACTCATCTGCTAAAGTTACAGTAGAAGATACAAAACTAAAACAAAACTAGTCTAAACCTGCAAAAAACAACCAAGACCTGTGCTTTGATTACAGATGTCTGTGCTATTAAGTATTGTCAGCTGATTAAATATCATAAACCACAGTAATAACTCAACATATCTTTTTTTTTTTTTTAAGGAAACATTTACATAGCCATATATATTCTTCATATATAATCTTAAATATGATCTTTTCATATAATTACCAGTATATTCTAATCAATATTTCTGAATACATTATTCCCCTTAAATATCTTCTGTATTCACTTCTTATTGGATAAAGACTCTTTTCAAAAACATCTCCGACTCCTGTATTTGTGTTAAGTACAGTGTCTTTAATTACTCATATCTCTTTTTGCTTTGACTTTTTTTTTAAAGATTTGCTAAGACTCATTGTGAATAAACATCTAGGAGTACCCGTCTCCTTTATACGTCTGCTGGGCGTCCTCCTGGATGTATTCCTCAGTTTTCTCCCAGCTTTTCGCCCATCCCCCATTTAGCTGCGTCGTGGCCCCATATGTTTTGGCGGGGCCCCCAAAAGCGCCCTGGCCCCCGAATGGAGCGTGGCTCAGTGTGATGTCACCGGTCTCCTCCGCTAACTCGTCTTCATCGATGAAGCCGCACTTCTCCTCGCTTGTCTCCTCAGGATCGGCCCATGGCTGCTTCTCACCGGATGCAAAAATCCCGTAGAAGATCACACCGCCGTAATGCACCAGTGAGGCGATCAAGAACACGTTCTGCCATTCCTCACGAGTCTAACGCGCAAGAAAAGACAAATTCAGGACTTAAGTCTTTGACTTTTATTATGTAAGTCTTATTAGCTATGCCTTTTAACAATATTTGAAAAACTTCTGAGTGTCTATTTACACCTTGTTAGGCTATTTAAACTAATTCCACCCACCAACATGTGATTGGACTGGACAACATTATAAAAGATGGCCATTAATTGATAGCTTTGGCGGCATAGATGTTGAAGCGCGTAGCACAATTATTCTTTTTTTACGATGCAAACAAGTTCAAATCCGCCTTTTACCAAAAACTTGGAAGGCTAGGTGTAGGTTTGAGTTTTCAGTTTCCTGCACATTTTTGAAATGTATTGCAGGTATGTTTATGTAGAGTTTGGTAGTATGCAAAAAAATAAAAATAAATAAATGTAAAAAGCACATTTCGTAATGAAAGTATGACTAATTTAAGGATTTCTCACCTTGTTTTTGGTCATAGCACCTACAATGAGAGGGCAGACCATACCAGAGAGAGTACCCACTCCATTAGAAATACCCATCAGTATACTGGCGTACCTCGGCGCGATGTCCAAGTGGTTGACATTAAAACCTTGAAGAGGGACAGGATAAAAGAAGAAATCAGAAATATTGGGAGATATTTCTTTCACATACTGTTGAATGCAAGGAAACCAGTGTGTAAGTGTCTCACCTGATATAGCAAAGCCACTAAAACCAACCGCTAGCACCAGAAACGAGATGGCCACACCTTTACTGTGAGAGAACCCAACCACCAACAGCAGGGTGGCTTCCATTCCAAACCCTACAACCAAATAATGTGTAGGTCAAAGGTCACACCATACAATTTTTTTTTAAATCAATTTAAAGACAAGATACAATTACTGTACTGAAATGTGCTTACTCTTACCTCCACAGTTCATGATTTTTCTGACGGTGGTGGTTGTTAATATGTTTTTGCTCCGCAGGAAGTCAGCCAGTTGCCCGCCGATTGGCACTATGATGGTCATGACAAGGTGAGGCAGAGCAGAGACCATACCGACCTGACAAAACAACACAAAACATCAGTCCTCATGACTTCACTTCACTCGAGTTATGTTAAGTTAAGTTTGGAAGCAAAAAATTAGACAAAGACCCATATGATTTTTCTTTTTCTATTAAACACAAAAAGAAAGTTTTGAAGAATCCCCGAGCCACATTTTTTAATACAATTTAATTTAATGGATTTTTTATGGACATCATAGCACAGAAACTGGAGTTGTTATATTTACAAATGAGTAATGATTTGGTCAGACCAAGGCTGCATCTCGTTGCTAGTGACACCATAGATTATGACATACCCATATATCGATTTCAAAATTATACAGGTATATAAAGACAGGTTTCAATTTTTACCACATTGTCTGTTTAAACGGTCAATTATCTCAACTAACGTCAGTAAAGTATGGAGTACCGCAAGGATCTGTCCTAGGCCCTCTGTTATTTTCAATATACATGTTATACATCCATTGCACAATATACATCCATTGTTATGCTGATGATGCTCAAATATATATTTTGACAAGAACAGGTGAAACTTTTTTAAATTACAGTGTGTTAAAAATGTAAAAGATTAGATGACCAATACTTTTTCTTCTACTATATTCAGATAAGACCAAAAAACAGTACACATAATATCTTAGATTACAATTTGCAACTACATGTGGATGTGCAGTTGTTTCCTCTATAGTCAAAAATCTGGATGTTATATTAAACAACAACTTGTCTTTTGAAAATCATATTTCACGTTACAAACCTGTTCCCTGTTTTTGATGCAGAAAAGCGAGTTAATGCGCATTAATGACCTCTACACTGGACTATTGTAATGCACTGAGAGTCCTCAGCAGGAAGAAAATCACATTACATTACAATAATTTTACAGTCTCTCCACTGGTTACATATAAAGTTCCGTATCAGCTACAAAGTATTATTACTTAATTTTAAGCCCCTATATATTTTAGTCCTGTGTACCTAACTAATCTCGTACCACACTACAATCCAACCCACAAGGTCACAAAACTCTTGGTAGTACCAAGGATAGCTTTTTCACATTTGGCTCCCAAACTCTGGAATAAACTCTCTCCATTTAAATCTAGATTAAAGACACATCTCTTTAGCCAATGTATACATACATTCACATAATGTATCCCATAAACTTGTGCATTAGTTGTATTTGGTGAAATGCACATTATGATTCTTTTGCATGGGTTAAACACGTAATCACTGCTTGGTTGTAACAGCATCTATACTAATATTGTCTCTCACAGGAGTTGCATCAGGAACAAATTATGTTTAAGTAAATGATGACAGAATTGTTATTTTTCCCTTATCAGATGCTGCGCAAACCTCCACAATGCCATTTTTTTAACATGCTTAACACAAAATGTGTGGCTCAAAAATAAAATAGCTGAAACATACGATATAGTAAAAACTAGAAATACTATATACTAACACTAAATCATACTGAAATCCAAAACAAGCCCTGACTGATAAAACCACTAAACAAGTCCAATCTCCCATACTGCACCTAAGCCCAGCTGAATCCAATTGTGGTTCAATTACACCTGTCAAGCCTGCAGGATTTATGTCACTCTTTCAGCTCAGAAGTCGAAGATCAATAACAGTGTCAGGTTTTATTTATGTACGCCAATGTGAACACACATTTCTGAATGGCCAACATCTCAAACAGAATCCAATGTTGGTATGACAGCAGTGAACGATGGTCAAACACGACAGGTAGTAACGATTCAAATGAGGCCTGAGAAAGAATTGCACACAAGACCAATTCATACAGCAAACGTAAAAGCACAATCACGTGCCTGCGATCTGATTAATGTCAAAGCATTTCCCCCGAATCAGTTCAACTGTTTCTCTCACCTTACTGATTTCAAAGCCAAACACTTCTTCGAAGTACGCTGGCTGACTGATGAGCAGCAGATAGAAGGTCCAACTCCTGCAGAAATTGGCCACGATGATTGCATAGACCGGCATGGAGGTGAAGAACTTCCTCCATGGCGTCTTGAATTTCTGTATGAAAATACAAATCAGGTTAAAAATTGAGAAGGGAACACTATAGGACACATCTAGCGTGAAGATCTTGAAAAACCTTTAAACATGATTTTGTAAGTATTTCCATTTACAGTCGCTCCATTACTGGATATTGTTGCATGGATTAGATCCTGTTTTTTCTTTTTTTATGTATTTATTCATTTATTTACATGCAAAATGCTGAAATTATTTCTATTCCCAAGCTGAGCAACTGCCATTGAGATGAAATGGAATCGCAAAAGATTCTCAATCTCTCTCCAGGGAAAAAGCTCTTTAGAATCCAGGCGACTTGAGAAAAACCATGAATTGCAACTTGCCTTTGCTAATATCTTTTTAACAAAAAATGTATGTCTTTATGTTTCATATTATGTGTTGGTTTTATTATTTCTGGTAGTAGTAGAGCTATTAACAAAGACTTACGCTCACCAAGTCTATACATTTATACGATAAAAAAAAAAAAAAAAAAAAAACATAAGAAAACTAAAACAGATTTCCCCTGCTCTTGGAGTGGGTAGCAATGAACACTGTGTTGGGATTGTATCTATTGGAAAACAGTTCATGCATCTAGCTCTTTCCCACTGAGCTGGTTATAAGGTGTGTTAACCAAGAGAGACATGGGAAATATGCAGAGTGGGGGAGTTTGAGGACTGGGATAGGGAAATGTTGATTTATTTAATAATCAATTAAAATTATAAGTCAATTATTCCACTTATACTACGCTTGCCACACCTCAACACATTGATTAGATGATACATGCCAAGGTATTTATCTGGTTTTTGGACTTAAAAAGCTATTGTGAGTAGGATTGTTTCTTCTGCATCTCATCCAATGCCTCTGTTGTTAATTCCAAAACGTCAGCAGACCAATGCAGTTGTGTGTGTGTGTGTGTGTGTGTGTGAGAGAGAGTGTATTCCAGAGTCTCTCAAAAGTGTTCAGCTAAAACAGTGAAACCTAAGCTCATTTTCTTTACTAACTGCGCTGTTGCTACCTCGCTGGTGAGACGTTGTTTTCAAGTTGATGGAACATATAAAGTCATCAGAGTAGCGCTAACAACATTAGAACGGACTGTAAGTAAATGTGTACATCTCTGAGAGAAAGAGAGGACGGGAAAGATAGAATATGTGCTTATAAAACGTCATTTTTTACGGAATTACGTTCTCTGTGCGGTTCCCTGAAAATAACCACACACCTTAGAACGCAAGCGTTCAACGCCCTGTAGTTATGTTGTATGAATAATTAATGCATTCTAAGCATATTCATTTATTTTTTACTTTGTTTTGAAGAAAGTTTGTAACCAGGCTGTTTTGGTCACCATTGATATCCATAGTAGGAAAAAAATGACAAAAAACAGCCTCTCACTCTGTAAAGCTGCTTTGACACAATCTGTTTCAGCGCTATATAAATATAGATGACTCGACTAAGACCCAGAAAACCTTGCATGTGATTCAGATTTGTCCACAGTTGGGAACGTACCTCAGACGCCCCCATTAGTTGGGCACTTTCTCCAATACTCTCCTCTATGTAAGTCCTCTCTTCGTCTGTGATGGTGGGATGGTCTGCTGGGCTCTCATATGAAACCAGGATCCAAAACATGTACCAGACAATCCCAAAACTGCCTGCAGCCCAACATAGAGAAAACAAGAGGTCAAGGTATCAAACAACTAAAAAAAAGGAAGGTCTGTTATCATTTCAAGATCATAAACCTACCATATATGTAGAAGACAGAAGACCAGCCTGAATACTGCACTAATATCCCAGCCAATGGCATGGCCACCACAGCACCCGCGTATGAGCCTGAAACAGAGTGTTTTCACAGCTTTTATTCTGACACATTCTGTGTTTGGTGGACTCTTAAAAAAGGACAATTGTATCTACCACAAAAAGAGGTGGTGGCTAAACGACTTCTCTCGAGGGGCGGAGCCCACTTGCTCCAAATCCCATGGCATGCTGGGTAGGTCACACCCTGGACAAACACAGAAACATGTTCAACCGTCAATAATTGCTTTTACTTTATTTTAACTTCACTGCCCTGCTTCATAGTTGCTTAAATAACAAATTTCTCCTGTCTGTCTTACTCATTTTAAGGGTATTGATTTTTAGAGATTTTTTTAATTGCTTTGTGGGACAACTAATAAAGTGTTTGATCTATTGACACACATACACTTTAGATAATTAAATATATGTAAATAAAGTAAATTACAAATATACCCACACACACACAACACATTTTTTAGTTATTACACTAGAATTTACATTTATTAGGTCGTTGCCATAAAAAATATAGAAAATCTTGCATGACATACCTTACACGGGTCATAAAGGACAGAGAGCAATCTAACCTTTAACCAGCGCACACTAGCACGTACAATGCTTTTCAAATAAGGATTAATGATCCATGCAGACTTGCACAAACGCAGTCTGATCAGATCTGATTTACCACAAACACACTAATGCTGCCCATTAAATCTTCATTAGCAGCTAATTGTCACACAATCAGTCACTGATAGACACAAATTGCTGCGGCCAGCAGAGGAGAGCGCATCCACGGAGCTAATGTCAATACACACAACACAAGCTACTGTGCTTACAACAAAACCTCAAATGCTTTTAAGTCATGTACAGTCGACACTCATTGTGTGCAACAGTGCAGACGAGCAGCACACAAAGGCAGCCAGCAGCTGTTAATACTCTTTCAGTGGCTTGAGTTTGAATAAGGGATGACATCACAAGTCTGTTCTCTCCTTTTCAAGAGTTTCATTCATTTGTTCTCTTCTAATCTGTCACTACTGTGATTTCAGTCTGTCTGCTGTGCTGCTGATAACACCTGAACTACATATATATACCAAATTAATTAAATTAACTACTTCAGTAACTCCATTAAAGCGAGGTAACTCATCAGCAGACTTTTAGACATTGTGAGTCTTTTAAAATCACTGTAATTAAGATTATAATCATTTAATTTTAAAACACAGCCACCACTAAATCAGACTTGAGATCGTTCTGAGGTTGAATATGGATTTAAAATCATAAGATAATCATAATAGGTACATTTAATCGTGATTAATTGCATGTGTGTACTGTGTATATTTATTATATATGTAAAACACACTCAAATGCAGTATATGTTTGGAAAATATTTGCTTGTGCATGCAATTTAAATTATATATAAATATAATTAACATATAAATACAACATTTTTATTTAAATATATAAATACATACACACAGAAATATAAACACACATGTATTACATAAACAAAAAAATATATATTTTGGATGAGATGAATCATTTGACAGTACTATTTGATAGTTTTGGTATTATTTTTTTGAAATCAGATCCTTGCTCAGGAAACGCTGCTGTCTAACAATGAAAGGGGCTGGTTGTCACACAGGGATGTTGTTACCCTATATTAGAATGTTACTAACACTGCATGCATGTAATTTTCAAATCTGATGCCTGTACTTCACTGTCCATCCTTATATAAAGACTTCTCCCGTTGATTTTCATTGTAATTTAATGGTCCTAAAAACAAGAGGTGGTAGCTGTCTGCGCTATAAATGCAGTCAAACTAAACTAAACCCAAACATCTGTCTGGGGCTGAACCTGTAATGCGATTAGTGTAAAACATCTGCTAAATTACTAATCAGCAACTGAACAAAGCCTGCATGCATAAAAAGAGAGGAGAGAGTCTCACTTCGACGAGGCCCTGCAGTATCCTGACGAAGATGACACAGCCGTAGTGAACACGAGCAGCGGAGGGGATGAACATATTGAGAGTCGACGTGAGCAGGATAGCAGCACCAAACACCCTGCGGATCAAAGTGTGCACACCAACACATTACTAATGCTTTCAAATGAAACTGTATCCTTACACTGACACATCTGTACAGCGGATGCAAAATTAAAAAAAGCTGAGCCAGAAATAAACGGCAAGACTGAGAGTAAATAACATTAACTGTGCAGACAGTAGTAGCCGAAGGCATCAGCGTCTAGTAGAAATAATCATTCCTACAATGCTGAAAGGCGGGAAAACACATCTTTTATTTATTGTGTGTGAGATCTAATTGGCATAGGCTGCAGCCATCTGTTTTAATGTGTGACCTGTGAAATCAGATTCAAGTGAAATGGAGAGCTCAAGCTTTTCGAAGCAAGGTTGTATGGATAAGGAAATGTAAAAGCTCATTGTCTTTCCTATAGTGTTGTATTTTACTATGTGTAACACAGTTCTGCTGGTTTACATCCGAATTGGAATCTCTATTATATAAAGCGCTATATGCATCTATGTCTACATCTCACTACAATTTTGTGCATTAATACACCATTTACAACATTTAAGAATGGAATAATTACATTATTTGATTTATGAACCATTACATGCTGTACAAGTGCACACACACACACACACACATATATATATATTTTTTTTTATTATTATTATTATTTTTTTTTTGACATGCTAGGTATCTAAAAATATGTTTTTCAGTCAAAGGGAGTTTTGTTGAATCAGGACGTGTCTCACAGTGAACACACTGAGCATGTGAGGGTCTGGTTAATGAGCTCTCCAGAGGAAAGCATGTCTGCTCTTCTGCATTCAGGGTTCATGGCAACCAAATAAAGCACACAAACGACAGGATTTGCCCTTTAAAAAACATGTATGCGAATGCCAGATACAAACAACTATGTTACATACACCATAAATACATAAATATGTGTTTTATATGTAACTAGCATATTCAAATGAGCCTATTAAACTTTTTAATTTTGCATTTATCGATTGATTTATTTCTTTTGTAATATGGTGAATTGTAAATTACCTGTTGGCAGCGAGTCGTGAGGATATATACCCTCCTGGGATCTGTGTCACTATATAGCCCCAGAAAAACGAGCCGTGAATCATTCCCACGGTCTCCGGATCCCAGTTAAACTTCGCTTTCTTAAAGGGAAAAAAGCGCACGATTAATTAATCAATTCATTCATAAACAAGTAATATATATATACATATGTGTGTGTGTGTGTGTGTGTGTATCAAGTTAAACGCAATGAAAGGCACAATTTGCATTTATTTTATTTGCATGTTTTTTGTTTTTTTTTATGGTGAATGTTGGACATAGGGCTGATGCAGAGATGCTCTGTCCGAAAACTCGAGGGAGGAGCTCTGGCCTCGCTCTCACCTCTTTGATGATGATCTTGCCGCCCCTGTGAATGGTGCTGTTGTTGACCATGTCGACGATCGCGACTCCGAGGTTGCAGCGGATGCCGAACGAGATGCAGAAGCCGAGGCCGCTCATGATGGCGATGATGTAGCGGCGCGGGAGCCCGAAGCACGTGCAGTCGCAGAGCGGCGCTTTCTTCTCCTGCAGCGGAGCGGGCCTCCCCTCCTCCGTCAGCTCGATCACCTCACCCGTCTTCTGCTTCTTCTCCATCACCCTGCGAGGACACAGCTCCTCAGACAAACCTCGCAACGGCACCAACTCTTTCTTTCTTTACATTTATTTTATTATTAGCCTATTCTTTTTCAATTTCATGGAACGTCCTGGCAGCGTTAGTTCATAGGTATTAAAATAAAACAAGCTAAAAATAACCATTAAGAACATTTGACCATAACCATAAGTGACTATAAGTTCGTATAACGTTGAATTTAACTATTGCAAAATAAAAATAAAACCCCCGAAAACCAGTTCTGTTTGCTAATATATATATATATATATATATATAGATAGAGAGATAGATAGATAGATAGATAGATAGATAGATATAGATAGATACATAATACATTCCTCTTTTTTTCGAAATCGAAGTTTTTTTTTTCTCAGTCTGCAAAGAGGGTGTTATCAAAGATGTTTGTTTTATTTAATAATTTGGTTAAATTCGTCATTCAGCAAAAGAGGAGGACTGACAGAATTCTACTGCATATCTCTGTTCTGATCTATTTGGTCACGACTTGGCAAACTAAGTTATTTCAACCGCATTGCAGCATTTCTTTAATCGAAATGCATTCCTATAGCTTAAAAAAGCAGAAGATAGACCATGTCTTGGCAGATAAATGCGATTTTTTTCGTTGCTAACAATTTTTTGTGGCTGCTTAAATAGATTAATATACAGAATAAAATAAAATAAAAAAAAATAAATCTAAATAATATATAACACGAGACGAAATATACGAAATATAATTTTATCATAGCGTATCATTATCGGATCAAAGTGATTTCTCTCTCTCTTTCTCTCTGATGTAAACCATTCACTGTTCCGTTCTCTGAGCGTTTCATAACCTCTGGCCTAAATCTATATACATATAAAAAAACGCTCACTGTTTTCATAACACACAACGAATTCAGACGGTTTTGACACGTAAACGAAAAAGGGAATTATAGTCTGAAATCTGAAATGAGTTTGTGAGCTAAATCGATTTTTTTCCCCCCAAATAAATGTAAAAACATATAACAGTGTCACTCTTACCAACAATAATAACAGCAATAATACACATTTAATTAAAGGGACTTATTCTTGGCGCGTCACGTCACGACTTTCTTTTCATGAATTATTAATTGAATCAGGAGAGCTGTGGGCACAGGAGCGATCCTCCGAGGAATTCTTTCATCTCTAGATCTATACACGATCGCATCACGATCTTTAACGCCTATAGTCATTTCTGTCTTATTTTCTCGAAACGAAAAATGTCGAAAAGAACGTGTAACATCACAGATTGATGAATGATTATGAATTTTGTGAGGTACGACCATCCTTTATCAAAGGAGGGGAAATAATTTGAATCTCAGTAGACATGTAGCCGAAATTGTACTTTGACGTCAAGATAATAAACGAATAATGTTTTTGTAAACATCATTGCGATTTATTTATTTTATTATTATATATATATATATTTTTTTTTTTATAATTTTTTGAATGAAAGGGGTTTGATACCTGTGCATGTGTCCCAGGGTTTTCCCGGCCAGATTCTTCAATCGTTCCTTACCAGGGGCCAAAACTCGTTCCTTCATCGTATCCATCTCTCCAAAGATATATATTCCACTCGTTATTGATAATAAATTTTAATTTGAATCGGCTGTAAGATATTTCAGCATATTCCTTGAGTGTAGAAACCTGAGCAGTATTTTTGACCCAGTTAAAAATGCTATTTTATTCCTCCTAGACGACCTATAAACCACCAGGATTATCAATCAGTTAAAAGCTTGATTCACAGTCACTGATATGTCCGCTGAAACTCCCTTTCCTTCGACTTCTGTAATTCTTCGGTTTTCCATTTTGCCGACATGCTCTCAACTATTAACGAGGATATTCCATCAGAATTCACCTTCGGAAGCAGGAAAACGACAAAGAAAGAGCGCGAAGAGGACTCTGGCGCGAGAGAAGGCGCGCGTCCGTCCTGCGAGTGAGCTGCGCGCTCCACACCTGCGCGCTCCCCTCTTTCACTCATCAGCTGCTAAAAAGCGTGTACAGACATCGAGCTATTAACAAAGAGCCACTGGCAAACATATGGATGAGTCATGTCATATTAGTTTTTATATATATTTATTTTTTTACGAAGACTATGCACACCTTCAAGTAATCAGTTTGAACTGACCTTATGGGCTCTTCGGACGAGGCAATGTAGAATAGGATATCGGTGCGGTCAGTTATTTATTTATTTAATTCCATACCGTTTATTCAGGAAAATTAATCGTGGGAGATCACGTCGAATCCACTCGGTTTATTAATTTTAGGTGGGGCAGTGGTTTTCAAAGCTCTCCATGAAATATCCCAAGCCCTGCACATTTTGTGTGTCTCCCTATCTATCCCACCTGATACATCTCATCAGCTCATTAGTGGAGACTGCAAGACCTGAAGAGGGTGACGTACAAAATGTGCAGAGCTGGGGGTATTTCATGGTGAGCTTTGAAAACCTCTGGGGTTGGGTGTAGAGAAAAAAGACTCTTGTGCTTTGTAATATGCTTAATAACCACTAGCGGGCGCTCAAAACACATGTCGGCTCGTACTGGAGGCACGTTTGCCCTTATATGTTGAATTATTAATAAATACTTTACATTACACATTACAATTCGTACAAAAATTTACTTGTTTGAAACATCAAGAGCATCAAGAAAGTCCACTTTGTCAAGAGCTCTCATCTCAACCAGGTTGAGCCAGAGATGTTGCTCTTGGATGTTGCCTTCTTGAAGGATCACACCAAGGCTTTCGTCACCTGTAGAGTGAAGTGAGTTGCGGTATGCATCTCCTACATCAACCTCGGGTCAGTACTATCCTCGTAGATTTGCTTTAGTGTCTTGGCTTGGTGGACCTGCAGGATGACCATGGCATACAGGACAGAGAAGGCCTGACTTGAGGATAAATATGATTTCTCCAATTGGTGATATTTGCAGTATTTTACTGCTATCTCAACCTGGGGAATGTCAGTGTACACCCTAGCCTCCCCGCAATTGAGGGTAGAAGACTGAACAGAACAAGCACTGTGGGAGGAGTAAGAGGTCCATGGGGACTGGCCCAGCAGAGAGTTTCTTACTGTAACCCTCAAGCTCCCAGACCACTAACAGGTGGTCCTCTGCTCGTGGCAGAGAAACCAGAACGGGGATTGACAGAGGAGTCTTATACTTTCCAGAAACATGAGCCATCCATGAATGTGCCTTCAGCATGTTGGATGCCCAGAAACAAAAGAAGGCTGTCATCAGAGGACAGGAAATGATCTTTGAAAAGACACGATCTGTCCATGATTTGCTCTTTAATAGAAACTGCTCTTTTAGTTGTAGCACACAGGGTAACCACTGAAATAACACTGTAATGCCAACAACTATTTTTAGCACTCAGAGATGATCGTCTTAATGGAGATGGACTCATAATTACTGAACTGTGAAATCTGCTGGACCAACAAACCATTGATAGAGGTCTACCTCAGATACTTGAAGTATCTGCTGTTAATGTTTTGGGTGTCATGACCATAGGACACATTCAGAGTTGATGCTTCAGTGAATCTGAGGTGTTCTAGCAGCACAAAGGAAACCTACACAGAGGTGGTTTTTAATGCTACGCCTGACCAGTGTAGAAATGTTCATAAGTCACACGTGCTGTTCTGACCCATCAGTCTTAAGGAGAAACTATGACGCAAACTTTATAACGTATGTGAAATACCATCTCTCAAAACCCCTGAACTGACATAAGAAATCAAAGCAATGTCCAGAACAATTAAACACTAGAGTGTCTCTGGTGTATTCTATAGTTTATTTGGGTCACAACAGTTTGACTAAAATATGAAAAACTGAGTACATTTCTGGAACATTAGCAGAACAGAAGAAACACACTTAGATTCATATCCACATCCAAAATAACCATGCATAAAATCAATTTAAAACAGTAATTGTAAAGAAAAACACAGATAAAGGTTAAGGCATAATCTTTGAGCATCTTGCTCTTCAACTGAAATGTCAAAACAGACAGAAAATGTTGTATTAATAAATGGCTTTTCACCTCACAGCACAGCTTGCATATTGTCAGCTACATAATCCAACAGTGAAATAGTCAAACAGCATACGTTTTTATGAATAACAGTTCTTATTATGACGAACAGTGACTAAATTCTTCATATCTGGATTAGAGGCAGAAAACAAAACATTTAACTTAAATATTCAAGTCACAAATAACAGCAAATGCATATGTGTTTTCATCACCATCAAATATACAAGTCAAATCGCTAGCCGTTCATGGTCCTCATTATAACTTTTTGATTTGAAGTAGTCCAATGCCAAAGGTATGATAAGATTGGCATATTATTACCGAATCAGGATTTTGGGTTGTTAATCATCTTCCCTCAATAACACTGAGATAAATTAGTCCTCATTAAGTGCATCGTGCAAAACATAAACTCAAGATGACACTGGCCCTCTGACCAGGACAACACAGTAAATCAATTGGAGAGGAAGAACAAATAAACACTCCGTGTGGAGGCTGTATTTCGATAAAGGCACATGTATTAGCTTTGCCATTCAAATCACCAGAGCGACTTTGGCTTTGATATTGTTTCCTGCTCAACGTACAGCATTAAAGTGCAGGTTATCTTTGAATGGAAAGTGATAACTGCTTTATAAATAGAGCGAGTGTGCATATTTATATACGTATCTACTAACGTTTGGCATAGAGTCTCCTTTCTTGCATACCATTTCCAGCGAATAAAATAAACCCAGCATTATTGATTATATCGGTGCTGCATCAAGCAACAGTATGAAATAATACTGCAAAATAATAGTGCCAGTTTGTTTTAAATATTGTACACGTTTGATCAAAAAAGAAAATACACCAAATATACTAAAAAAAAGAAACACGTTAATATGTAATTGAAAAAAAAAAATCTGTTTTTCCTGAAAACCCTTTTTTATAAATTCTTTATACATGAACTCAGAACGTATGGTAAATAGAAGTGTTTAATATTTATGTCTCATTTTAAATAACGTAAATGATCCATGCATATGTCTATGGTGTTAAGGCTTCTTATCTTTGGTAGCTTAAAGGCATCCTAAACAATAAAGTTTGTTGAGTTACAGCATGGATGAGTGTCTCACACACAGTAAATCAGCCTGAAACATCCAGTTTATATTTCACCCAGTTTAGTTTTGGGATGAAACCTAAGCTTGACGTTTTGGCTGACATGTCAACCGCCAGACTTTCACATAGTGTTCCATACAGATCATTAACAGTCTGTACTTGCGTTTGTAGTGTCTTAAAGAGATGTTGGCAACACCAACAGAGAACAATAATATGGAAAGTGTGAGAAAACCTAACTGTTCTTTAAGAGTGCAAGTGTTACTACAGCTCACATGGCTTCAGGTAGATCTAAATACATTTGAGCGGTATTATACATATCTCTTATTCTATTACACTAGCACAAGGTCACATGACTGAAAACGAAAGTACTGGGAAACATAACATGGTTCAAGAAAACCCCAAAACAGAGGATGTGGTGTGAAAAAACTATCCAACATGAATTGTGAGACATTAGGAACCAGCGGCATGTGATTTTGTGTTGAAACAGAGAGGACTGGTTTGAGACATCGGCTGACTGAAAGCATTCATGTGCTAGTGTCAAGGTCAGGAGAGGTCAGGCAGGCCTGTGTTAGGTCAGACAGTCTGATAACATCTCCAGTGTCACTGGCATGGCGGCTGTGGCGGAACACGTGCATTGCTCGATGTTCAGGCTATTTGGGCCATTCTGGCTGAGCTGGATTTTGAGTTTTTCCAGCTCGTAGTTGTGGAGGTACTCCTGGATGAGGTAGCGTTCACGCTTTATACGGGCTTTCACGTCTGACGGCACGTCGGGGATCAACCACGCCACAAAGAACTTCACCACAAACACCACATGCTGGAGAGAAGAAAAGTATTAGGACAAGTTTAGTACTTATTTCAGCACTGATGACACTAAACGTATCGGTTACACTAAACCGATAAATTTATAGAATTAATGAAGCAATTAGTCACTGTCTAACTTCTTTATCGCTGTTATTGTTTATCATTGTTATTACTATTTTAAACAGAGGTTGACTGATGTGTAAGTTTTGCCGATTAATCGGTCAAATATCGGATATCTACAAAAATGCTGATAGTTTTCCAGGTTACTTCCGTTGCTAAGAACAGTCTGCTGTGGTAGAAATGAACACCATGTGCTGTTTGTTTTGATACATGTATAAAGTTATTGTTTCTCAAAAAAAAAAAAAAAAAAAGACTTTGAATCACTGAACTGAGTCGTTTTTAAAATAAGTCTCAAGCGGTTTCATGTGGACACCAAAGTGAAACATCAGCATAGTGCCGGCCCCTTGTTGCATGCTCAGACCTGGGAAAACTTTTTTTAACAAATAATGTAAAAATAAATGCATATTATAAGAAAGGGAAAGTGTTTTTTGACCTTGCATGCATGTCAACCTGTTGTTGGGACTCTCAAAACCAAAATATGAACTTTTCATGACCTATAATAGGGGCAATAAAAGATATGACAGGAAGCAAAGTCTTGAGAAAAGAACGGGCATGATTGGGAAAGGTCCTCGAGCTGAGATTAGAACTTGGGACGTCAATAAGTGTAACTTCGCTATATGTCCACGTGGTCCCACAAGGCTAATGATATTTTATCATGCTTCAATGGGTACTTTTTTGTCCTAATGTCCTAATTTAAAATGGCATAATTTCAAATGTTTAATAATTTCAATATTTAAAAGCATCATGTCAAAAAAAGTCAATAGAAATTATTTTAAAATGTATTTTACTTCACCATAAATGCTTCTCAGTGTACATTTTAATCATATTTTAAAAGTAATTCTGAAAGTACATTACAATTAAATACAAGTATTTAAATCATACTTAACAGGTACAAGTCAAGTTAACTGCATATATGTATATATATATATGATATATTTAAATTATAATACATTTTCAGTTTAGTTGTATGTATATTCTTTGAAAGCAAATATAGTGTAGCTATTTTTGATGCAGAAATGAAGAGAATTCAAGATCTCATACCTCCATAATGATGATGAAGGCTAACTTTGCAGCAAGAATGTGCCAGAACTGCATGGTATGAGTGTACTGTTTCTCATGTCCTGGAGGGTAACGGTAGTCACGGTACCTACAGCATCCACGCAGCATTCATGTTTATCATACATTTACCAGTGTCGCAATAGATCTGTCAATGAAAAGATACAGTACAAACATACACAACCGTACCTGCAGGTGGTGATGTTGGAGCCATAGAACCAATCTGGGCTTTCGCCATAGTCTGGACTGTTTTCCGGTTTGAACTCTGAGATGTTGAAGAATGAAAGGCTGTCATTGATGTATCCTACCATCGTGTTCTCATCACTCGGGTTATATGCGTACTTATACACCAGCCGAGGAATCATGTCGGATGTAAAGGCGACAATGAAAGCCTTAAAGGACAAAAAAAATGACATTTAATGCTGTTACAAGACCTGCTTTGATATCTCTATTCAGGATAAATTTCATTACCAGTTTATAAACAAACTAAAGGCTATAGAATTATTGAAAATACTACAGTAAAGATGTAAGTAGTGTTGTCACCGATGTATTTAGCATGTTTCTGGACCTGGATCATTTCAGTTGTGTTGTTGTCTACGGAGGGTCAGATTTCTCTCTCCGATTTCATCAAAAATATCTTAATTTGTGTTCTGAAGATGAACAAAGGTCTTATGGGTTTGGAACGATACGAGGGCGAGGAATTAATGACAGAATTGAAATGTTGGGGTAAACTAACCCTTTAAGACTTATATAATGTATGATGTAGATGAAGTGGTTCATGACTCATTATTACTACAGACTCACATTGGTGACCACTGAGAAAACAGCAATCATGTTGAGGATCTCCTCCCATGCACCGATGCTGTGTGCTTTGGATGCCACGGGCCGGCGGAACTGAGTGGTAAATTTCCATGCATCCACTCGCACTTCCAAGATATTATTCATCAGAGCCAGCAGAGGAGCCAGCGGGAAAGAGGCCACGAACAGAGTGATGAAGCCAAACTGGATAACTGCAAATAAAGAAGAAATCAAACAGTGCCATCTGTCAGGAAGACTGAGTTACTGCAGGCTGAAAGAAATATCTGCTCATTAATATGCGGCTCATTAAACAGCAATTTTGTGTAGCCTGACCTTTATGACCTTTCATGTAGAGGAAACAAAAAGTTCAAAGTACAAAGTATTCCAAAGAGCTGTGTAATAATAATAATACACTATACACTCACTGCAGGTATATATACTGTATATATAAATGATAATGATCGTGTAGTTAAAGATTTTTCAGCCCTGATGTACTGTAGGTGCTGGATACTCACCCATCTCCAGGTATTCGTAGAAGAGGCCGAGCTGACTGAAGCTCTGCAGGTCATGATCCTGCTCCCAGCGGCTGTACAGACTCTCCGGATGATTTCGGGCACTTCTGCTCACCCACCAGTTACGCAGCCAGCTACACACACACACACACACACACAGATATATAAAACCCCACACACTCACAACAACACATATTACGTGGATCTGAATCATTCACTTTCTCGGTTTATTAATATCAAGACTGACGCTATGTTCAGTATATACTCTGGTCATGCAACAGATTATGACAGTTATGGATGTGTGACTATGTCATATGGACTTACGGGACGAGAGCTTCCTGTATGTTCCCCCACACCTGTTTACCCACCATCACGATAACTAACTGAGTGGTTAACTCGATCAAACAGCCGCCTGGCTCGCACTGGAAACACAATTATGATCATAAATAAAAAAAATCGCTTGAAACTCAATCTAATAATCAATCTTATTAATGTATTTACTATTATCCTTAAACTCTATACTCAATTAATATAAAACAGAGATCCATTGGCAATACCAAAAGGTTAAGGGTTACCTCTTCATTTCTCCACTTGCCGAACATGTAGGCATAGTCTCCAGGGTAGCCCACAAACTTGCCCTTGAAAAAGGCAACATAGAAGCAGGAGGAATAGTAGTTGACAAACTGGAAGAGGAACATCTTCACCGTTAGCTTGTTCTCGTACTCCACGTGGGTTTTGGGAACCTCTGCGGACAGTAGAGAATAAAAAAGTCAGTGCGCAAAACACTTTACTTTATGAAAATACATTATTGTTTATTTCAAGATACTGAACACAAAGCTCGAACAAACCTAAATGATCGGTTGACAAATTGACGTTTCTCGCAATAAAAGCAATAAATTAAATAATAATCAAAAAAGAAATTAAACCAACAACAACAATAACTAACAATAAAATAATATAGTATGTGTATTTATTGAAACATCACAAGGTTTTAGGTGGATGGCTGGGAGTCCCATGTACTTGCTAAAGGCTCACCCATGTCGGTGATCTTTATGGCGACACGCTCATACAGGAAGTTCAGAATCATGATGATGACAAAGTTGATACAGGAAGCTGTTACAGATGTGGCGAACTGCGGTGTGATCAGGCTTCCGACCACATCAAGTTTATTGGTGGGGCTGTCCTTCATGATGCTGGCAAACGCCGCGAACACCGCCAGACGGTACGCAATCACACCGATTATACTGGCGATAATCAGAGAGATCTGGGTTGGGGAACGAGAGAGGTACTCGTCACACACACACTACTCACTCCTCGCAGCTACTATTACAACTCAGTACTACTCAATTGAAAATAGCGTTAAAAAAGATAAACATGCAGTGTTTACTAGGACACGTCAAAACAGTAAAATGCTACATGCTGGTAAAAGCATGCATCAACTTCAGATTTATTGATTTAAACTTACTTATTGATGTGTGATTTTGTGTCCATACAGTCCAGCGACTTATTAATATTCAATATTGAGTCATGTGATAACCTATCTGCTACACAGTATAGTATTTCTATTTATTAGCTCTGTCCCAAAACTACGTCTGTCCAGATTCACATACTTTTACACTGTTCTATACCATTTTTTGGTGTGTATGTAGTGTGTTAAATTCTAAATGCCTGGAATACACACACACACACACAGACACACAAAAAAAGGAATTTGAGACACAATTATTACTTTAATATACATATTATGTAAGTATCTATAACATATAAAATAAAAGAAACAGTTTATTTTTACAGGCTTACAGGAGACTTGATAGCATCTGATTTCAAATGTATTTGATACGGGCATGTGGCTAATTTCTAGCTTTATTTCGGTATTAAAAATAAGACATGTGACGTCGTAAATTGTAGTATGTAGGCAGCTCATTAACCAGTGCAACAGAGCTAAAAATCTATCTGAGATTTGTAGATTTAATCATTTGTACTTGGTGTGCTTTCTGCTTTATTGGCTAGAACTAAACATAGCTTAAATATTTTTAGTGTTTAGTGTAAAATCTGAAATATCAAAGTTTCCAAGTTTAACTACATTAATTACAGCTCTTCATTGTTGCCGAGGACTTTTGGACTCCACTGTATTTATGTGCTAATATACAAAAGTGTTTATAACAAATATATATATAATATACTTAAAGTAGCAGATGGTTTTGATGCTCACCCAGAAGAGGACGGTGGCCCCGGACAGTATTGAACGAGCACACTTGCTTGTTAGAGGTAAATAAGGCTCCATCTCCTACACAGCAAGCAAGCAAAGCAGGGATCATGAGCAACCACCACCACACAATCTAGCACAGTACTAGTGCTGTCTGCGAAGACTCTTCCTGTTCCTAACGACTACAGTCTTTCAAAGCTGCGATCACACTGCGAGCAGGCTGCTAACACTACACACTCACACACACACACAGCAATCACTTCTAAAGTATCGTCGTCCTGTGCCTGGCTTACCCAGAAGACAACTGTGGCCCAGCACAGTATAAACCTGCCTGCTATTTCAGGTAGGGTCTGGTCTAGAACCCACTCCAGATTCTACACAATACAAACAAAGCCAAACAAACACGCAGATTATCTAGATTATCTAGAAACTAAACCTGACCACTGACTCAACCTCCGTTGGTGACATGACAACACCTACAGTAACGCTGTAGCTTCACATTCTGGCCCTTGTCTGTCAACTTATCATTTTAGCACCTCAGAGTTTTACAAACAAATATAACTGACCCTGGACCAATAAGGGTCTTTTTTTAATTTTTTTATTAAATAAATAAACTTTCCATTGAGGTATTTGGCCGAGATACAACTATTTGAGAACCTGGAATCTGAGGGTGCAAAATAAAGAAATAATACATAAATAAATCTTTTTTTTTTATATATATATATATATTTTTTTTAATAAACATGACTTTAAAGGGTTAGTTCACCCCAAAATGTAAATTCTGTCATTAATTACTCACCCTCATGTCGTTCCAAACCCATAAGTCCTTCGTTCATCTTCATAACACACATTAAGAAATTTTTGATGACATCAGAGAGCCACCACCGACTGAGAGTAATTAATGATATATATATATATATATTTTTTTTTTTAACTGAAACTTTAAGAAATGAACTGATTTATCATTTTTGCCTTGTTTTCTAGTATACATAGTTTTTTAAATATTTAATATTTACTTTTCTAAATACCTTACTTTCTTCTTGTGTTCTTGTACTTGTCAAGTAAATGCAAAACCTCTTTAGTTAGTCATACTAGAAAAAAAGGCCCAAATACTAAGCATTTGCCACTTAGGGGCCATTCACAAGGAATGTATCTCTGCATCTAGAACATGAGACACAGCGCTCAGGAACGGTTTCTGACAAAGAGTGAATGCTAAACTGACTAATGGGTCTAATATGAGCCATATCATCAATCAGCCGTCTTTCTGAGACTATTTAAACATTTTACGACAAGCCTAGTAATATTTTTGACTTGCCTAACTTGAAATCCTGTCTAGTAGAAAAGTAAACCATTTTTTTAAAAGCTGATATACATTACTGCAATATAAGCTTAACAAACAGTTAAATTCAAAAACAAAAGGTGAAATGCAAGGACATTTTTCATTGTACATTTATAATAAGTGAACAATAAATTGACAATTATCTGGAGAATAGAAGAGCCACTGTATACTGTATAATTACCTATATCAGTGTTCCTGGTTCATGATCCTGAAAGCTGTTTTATTTATATTTACAGGGTGTGTGCTGCTTCATGCGCTATCGGAAAATTTCCTAGTCAGAAACTGGACATGAGCGGCCTCTCAAGTAGTTTTTACGACTGGGAAATTAATACCTAATTACGATACTCAAGTTGGGCAGCCCATAAACTTTAAAGTTGTATTCATTTTACAGCTGCATTGATTTCTTGTTGACACGGTCATGTATATATATATATATACTATTGCTGTAAACACACACACAAATCTGCACCAAAATATTCTGTACTTATAGTTTTAGCTTTTTAAATATATATTCTGATATGCTTATATATATTTATTACCCGGCTCTCTGGAATGCTTGATTCTGATTGGTCAGTTGAGACATTTGCAGGTTCGTTCTTTTCAAATAAT
>JAUYWG010000066.1:14824848-14836091 GCA_034779775.1 Enteromius afrohamiltoni | reverse complement strand
TATATATATATATATCCAGAATCTTTTTTTTTTTTTTTACAATTTATTTGGGAATTACTGTGTCAAATAAGTATTTGATCATTTGCTTATCAGCCAGATTTCTGACCCACACAGACCTGTTATCTAGCTCTTTACACTCTGCTCATGCATGATTCTAAATTAGTAGCACCCGTTTGAGGTCGTTAGCTGTCATAAAGACACCTGTGCACCTCACAATCAACCAAAATCTAAGTAGCAACATGGGCAAAACCTGCTGTCAAAAGACACAAAAGACAACATTGTAGCCCTTCACAAAGCTGGAAAGGGGTACAGGGGAATTGCCAAGCAGCTTGGTGAAAAAAGAACAACTCTTGGAGCAACCGTCAGAAAATGGAAGAGGCTAATGATGACTGTAAATGTCTCTCGGACTGGGGTCCCATGGAAGATCTCTCCTCGAGGGGTATCAATGATGCTAAGAATGGTGAAGAATCAGCAAAGAACTAGGAGCTGGTCAATGCCGTGAAGAGAGCTGGGACCATCGTTTCCAAGGCTACTATCAGTAATACACTAAGATTCCATGGTTTGAAATCTTGCATCGCACAGAAGGTTCCACTGCTTAAGTCAACCCATGTCCAGGGCTATCTGAAGTTTTCCAGGGACCATCTGGATGATCCAGAGGAGTTATGGGAGAAAGTCCTACGGTCAGATGAGACCAAAATAGAACGTTTTGGTCTTAACTCCTTCGCCGTGTTTGGAGGAAGAAGAATGATGAGTATCATTACAATAATACCATACCTACAGTGAAGCATGGAGCTGGAAGGGGACAGGACGACTGCACTGTATTAAGGAGAGGATGAATGGGGCCATGTATTGTGACATATTGGGCAAAAAAGATGGGTCGGGGCTGGGTCTTCCAACATGACAATGACCCAAAGCACACAGCCAGGAAAACCCAGGAGTGGCTCCGTAAGAAGCATATCAAGGTTCTGGAGTGGTCTAGCCAGTCTCCAGACCTAAATCTAATAGAAAATCTTTGGAGGGAGCTGAAACTGTGTTGCTCAGCGACAGCCCCGAAACCTGACAGATCTAGAAAAGATCTGTATGGAGGAAGGGGCCAAAATCCCTCCTGCGGTGTGTGCAAACCTGGTGAAGAAATACAGGAACCGTTTGACCTCTGTAATTGATAACAAAGGCTTCTGTACCAAATATTACAATTTGTTGACTAAAATGGTACTTATTTGACACAATAAAATTCGGTTTTCAACAAATATTATATATATCTATTTCAAGGGACTTTAAATAGGGGGTTTCTTTAAGCCTTCTCAGTAATACTCAACAAATTTTTCTTTGTGAACAAAAATATTAAGGCCAAGTTGACTTCTAATGTCATGACCCCTTTAATTTTACTCAAATTATAGCGCACTTTTAGTCAAATCATAACTTATTGTCAAAAAGCCACATAACCTCTTTATTCATGCCTGTAGCATTAACGATGCAGAACGAGTCACAACCTGAAGTTTAATACTTATGGTTAGTTATTTAAGCAAGCCACTAATCTTACGTATTTGCAATACTAAACACCAAGCAAACACGATTAGCCCAGTACATACAGATGGATAAAGTTACTGCAGGTCCCACCCTAGTCACCTTATTTCCCACAAAATATTCAGTTTTTCACACTTGTTAAGTCATTGCGTCATTGTTGCCATGCGTTTCATGTTGCCAAACACGACACGATAGTATAATACAATCTAATATGACCATATGCATGATGCTCATTCAAAGCTTGCACACACAGACACAGTTCAGCCCTCTTTACCGTGGCGTACCCTGGAGCGGTACTTCAGAAATAAAGTTCTCTTTCTCCAGATCTGTGGATGAATTGAGAATGTTGTGGGGATAAAGACACTTATATATATGTGCAAATATACACAAAGCACACAAATGTCAACAACAGGTCTCTGCTCACACTTCACAATAAACCGTCTGGGAGAAAGTTCATTTGATATTCTTCTGTTACTTATTTATTTCAGAATGCTTTATTGTAATAATTAATCCAAACTAACTCTTATATAAAACATTATCTGATAAGCATGTTATCCGCTGCAGTATAATGCTATTACTACAGTTTCATGCATTAAGTCTCAAGGACACAGATCGTCCTATTTGCATGACACCTATGGTTTCACAAGTCATCAACTAAAGCAACAGCAAGTGAACACCCATCACTTCGAGCATCTTAAGTAACAGGGCATGCAAACACTCTGGTCCTGTGAGTAGAGAAAAACACATGTTAATCATTGCAAAATATTGCCTACCTATTGTTCTAATGAATGTGGGTTTTTAAAAGGGGCTATAAAGTACACGTTTATTATCTTACTATATACACTTAAATGCTACTAAAAGTTTCTTCTACAAAGTGAACTGGGTGAACTATTCTTAAGACGTCTACATGTAAATGGAATATATAGTAAAAAGAAGTTGATTAATCACATCCAAAATAAGATAATTTATATATATATATATATATATATATATATATATTAATAAATGTATCTTTAAATTAAATTATATGACAATACATGTATTCAAGTAAATAAATGTAGATATTTTCTAAATATATACTATAAAATGTAACTTTTATTTTGAATGTGATTAATCATTTGACAGCACTATTAAAAGTATGATGAAAAGTCTTTTATTTAAACATTAAGACGATATAATGAAATCAAATGAATTAACCTACACAATATTCTGATTATTTAATTGCCTTTACCAATACTTACTAAAAACAATAATGTTTTGGCTGTATTAGACATCAGAACCAGGTTGACCCACTACTTCTGAAGCTTCTAAAGATGCACGATATTGGATTTTTGCCGATATTCAATATGCCGATATTTTTCGAATCATTTTTGATTGATACTGATACCAATATATTTCTTTTTGTTTGGAAACAACACCAAGTCTGTCCAGTGCAGAAATTATAAACAAAATACACTGCTCAAAAAATAAAGGGAACACTAAAATAACACATACTAGATTTGAATAAATGGAATGTTCTTTTTAAATACTTTGTTTTTTTAATTGAATGTGCTGACATATGAATAATAAAAACCATATGAATAATAAAGTAAATCCAGATTACAGTCATACTATGTAGACAGCACTAGCAAAGTACTTATTCAAAACAAGTACTACTTGCAAGTACTGACTATAGATATGCAAGTATCTGCAAGCTGCTACTATATATATATATATATATATATAAACACGTGCGTGTGTGTGTGTGTTATTGAACATTTTGTTGAATGCAAATACATGTCAACAAACATTAGTAGACTGTCTGCTTCATATCTGCTATTGTGATGGTCTCCCAACAGATATTCTACTGACTAGAAGTAACTTTGCAAGTACAAGTCAGCTTACACTCTAATTAAAAGATATGAAGGTGGAACATTACTCCTAGTCAACAGCATGTGTTAAAGTGACCATAAAAATAAGAGTGAACCCATATATATTTCAATTAGATTTCATGCCATGGCCCCTTTAAAACTGACACACAACACAAACAAACTCCTTTCTTACCCCTTTAAAGCTGGTGAGGTGCTGCTGTGGTTCAGTGTTTTCTCTCGCACACTGTTCACACACATTCACTGAAGAATGGCTTGAGCAAACAGACACAGCGCTTGTGCATTCAGACACAACACTCAGCATGGACTACACAGAGAGTGAAGAGACAGCACAGAGATAGACAGAGGAGAAAGGGTAACGTTTGCAGATGAGCTCTGAAGTGCACTTATCTTGATTCAACGTGTTTTGATAATTAAAACTGATGGGAGAAGGTTAAAACCATAAAAAGATAAACAAAGGCTAAGAAAAGGCTCGAGAAGGGTGGTGGAAAGATCACAGGCAATGTGAAGTGAACTTCAGCCTTTCTTGATGACATCGGCAAAACACAAACTGTTTCATCAGAGGAGGCTGAGAGGAATTTGAGAAGGGAGAACAGTTAACAGAACAGCTCAGTCAAAAATAATTATTCCTGCACCTTAATGTATTATTTAGGTTTTTCAGTGAAATGGAAAAATGGCGAATAATCTTCACTCTGCTCAGTTCCATACAATGAAAGTGAATGCATAAACGTGAACGGTGGTTTTTTTAAAAACACACAATGAGTATCACAAAATTAGTGATATTCCAAGTCAAAACTGATGAAAATTTAAATATGTACTCCTGTTACTATGTAAAATCTCCTTCAAGCACGCATACATTGAAACTCAACATGTCATGTTCAGTTACGAGACACATGAGACCAGTCATGATTGGTACAGGCTATGGTGACATGCAAAGTCTGAAAAAAATATGCAAAAGCTTGAAAGAGACTTGAGAGCAGTGGAAAAGGGCACAAAAATCCTTCATACGGCATCGGTCATGGACTTTAAACTATACTTTGTGTTGCAGTTTCAGAGCCACAGTCACTTTTTTACTTATGCAAAACAGCAGCATTGACACTTTATATGATTCTGTGTAGTTTCACAGCATGTGGATGAGTAAAGACAAAGGCTGGCTTTTGGACGATCTAAAAGAAAGCACCTGAAAGCACTTTAAAAAAGTAAAACCAAAACATATGTAGAGACAATGAAAGTGTTTCTTTGGAAACAGGTACACCATATTTTTCATATGCAAACTAATGTATGGGGAAAGCTGAGCTGATTTGAATGAATGTGTCATGATGGAAGAGCACCTGTCTTGACAAACACAATCTGCGCATCAATATATGAGCGCATAAATTATACGTGGGTGTTTATAACATTCTACATACTATTTGTCCGCCTGCGTCATGTGCATATAATGAGCATAAACAGCTTTTAATTAACACATTGTCCTTTGATAATACACACTTTGTTTAAAGGACATATATAAATGCGTTTCTTTAAAAACTGCTCTATTGAATCGCAGCATGTCTGTTTACATATTCATCTCAACAATACTGGATTGTTTTTTAATAATGCTCAACAAACTTGAGCAATAAACACATAACCTGCTATATGACACCGGTCTCTGATCTCTACTGATGGGAAAATACAATATAAGATTAGATTGCAAGCAATGCTTGTGTGTTGTTGGTGGTTGCCTGGGAATTGCTTTGCCGTTGCTGAGGTTTTCTGATTTTGTTGCTATGCTGTTACTTAGCTTTAAAGTAAGTCTATCGAATTTTTTAAATGGATTTTTTTATTGCTGGTCGTGTATTATAAGCTGGTATGTCCAGCAGGCTTCTTAACCAGCGAGATTTCCTTGCTGATTCAAGTTAAGACTATAAAAACCACTAGGGCTGACTAGATTATCTGGTGGTAAATAGCAACCACTAGGGCGAAACCACCACTAACCGGCATACATCATTCTGGACCAGCATGGAAAATCATACTGGCGCTGTGACAGCATTGAGACTATTAGCACTATCAAATTATTTGACACACTGAGGTACAGGTGGACTGAAGGTGTGAGAGTTTTTACCTCTGCATTTTCAAGTTGAAGAGTCTCCTTATCCGAAGTAGCATGGAAGCCATTGTTTTCTTCTAGAAGATAAAAATGACAAAATATGTTAATGCTGTATATCTTCACTTGACTTCTGCAAAACTCCCTTCCCTTTTTTTTGTTATTTCTTCAAAAAATGAGCTGTTGTGAAATCAGTGTAAATTCCTCCTGATAAAACTAAGACAAAATGAGCTGTTCCACAAGCCATTTTGTCACATTTTGGGAGATAAAAATGATCAGGTGACGCATCTCAATTGTCCAAACTGACACGCTGACTTATTTCACACCCTTGTTTAGCTGCTCCTCTCACTACACCATATATATTTATCATCAAGTAAACACATAAGGAGCTAGATTTACCAAACATATGCATATTATGGAAGCGAGCAAACTGAAAAACAGAGATGCAGCCAGATACTTTCCATAATGACCAACGCATTTTAATAATTGATTATTATTGTGGTTGTCGTAGATTATCATATTGTTTTACACTGTATCATACCAGTTTTATTTTATATGTGAGAGGATTACACAGTTGAAATGTTTGACATTACACTAAAGGTAACCCTTGAAGATGCAATGCAAATCTTGCGTCTTTGGTTGTGTGTTCATGCAGAAAAATGTCTGTTGTCGAATTGTCAGGTAAAGAAACAGATCACTCAAAAATGAAAATCATTTACTTATTCTCAACGGAGTTCCAAAACAGTCTGGTACAAACTATATCTTCCTTTGTGTTCAGTAGAACAAATACATTCATACAGGTTCGTACATAGCCACACGGTTTGAAAACAGCTCTTGCGTCCAAATACAGTTGGGATACTAGAAGGTTTCTCATCAGATCCGGCTAAATTTACTACAGGCCCAGACCGTGTATAAGACGGGTTTCCTGTAAACCACGGTGAATTCCCTGCAGTCGTGAGCACCAGAGCTAATAACATGCTGGACTTTCTAAACTGAGACATCTGAGCAGATGTTTCAGCAGCATATTTTCTTTTCTTTTCATTTACAGATATAAAACGTACATGAACATTATTCAATGTTTCTCAAAACGGAGCAGTTTATTGAACCTCTAGACAAAAGAAACAGAATACGTGAGGCTTTTATGGGTCGTATAGTATGATGTAGTACAATATGTAGCTCGTAAGATGATGTAAGATGACGTTTAAATGCTTAGCACACAATGCAGTGCAATACAATGATAATTAAGCGCTTAATGACGTAAACATCATTTTTAAGTGTTATTCTTACGTGACTCTTTTGTGTTCTTCCTTCACCACTCAAATGAACTCAAACACACCGAATAATGCGAGGATTTCGTAATCTTCTTTATGTACCTCCTGTTCACAGACACTGTTTCTGTCTCACATTGAGAAGAAGGGCAGCTAATCGCAGCTTTGACAGAACTCATAAAGTCTTCGTGGAGCTATAGCAGTGAATCCAACGATTATTTAATTGCACAGCAATAAAGATGAATTACTTTTGATTGACATTCAGAATTGTATTGCATCTACCCAAAGTGAATTGCATTGTTTTGAAGGTTCTGTGTTGCTAGCACCATGCTCTTTTGTTTGAGCCTTAGAAGTCATACATATCATACTGTTTCTAGAGTTGAGATCTACATTTGAACCAGTGAATCGATATCCGTTTGTCTTGACTACTCTAACAAAACAAGTCACCTAAAGACATTTTTAGGCACAGCAGAGTGTGAAACAGGAATTGAGAATGAGTGCTGACACAGGAAACACCACTATGAAGCACATGCAGCGTGTTTTGTGGTTAATCTTGATATACATCGGATGCGACTCCCCCCCCCCTTCCAAAAACAACACAAAATAATAAGACCCTGCAATTTAAAAATGGTGTTAACATTTAGTGACAAAGTTCTTTTGAGAGGAACGCTTTTATGGGTCAAATGGCAGTGCATAATAACTAACACGGAAAGCATAAAAGCCGCAGAAGAGATAATAGAGGCCTTTATCAGCTTATCAGGGAACTCCTTTAATGCTGCGGACATCATGCTGAGACAAGAGAAGTCAGCAACATACAGACAGGTCTGACAAAGGCTGTGATATTCATACTGTGCCTTAAGTCATATCTCTTGTCACGTTAGTAAATGTGACAAGTCATATTTGGATTCACTCTCAGTCATGCTATGATTTTTTTTTTTTTTTTTTACACACACCGGAAATGTTAAATGTCATTATCAAGCTATGCTGTTAAAAACCTCATTCACACCAGTGTTTTTAAACATATTGTACTAGATGTCTGCTGAGCGCAGACCAGCTTCAGAGGAGCGAAGAGTCTAGTATTAGTTCTGCAGCCAGAGTCTTCCCTAACACCGAGAGGTTAAAACAACTGCTTTGGATGTTGGCATGCACAGAGCTTGAAGGGAAAGTACATGACCATTTTAAGGGGGCGTTGATTAATATCTCAGTCTACTTTGTTTAACATGACAGAGATATAGTGTTTAAATCTGTAGTGTCTATCCACCCAAACAACTCATAATTCAAACTTAATTCTTAATTAATAATAATTATTCATCCACTGTGACAAGTTGACTTTTTGTTTTTATCAATGCTGTTTGCAAGAAGAACAGCGCTAGAAAATTGATTTTAAGTTTTTGTTGTTGTTTTGCTTACGGTCCACATAAATAACTTCACTGGCTGTGACGCAATGTAAACTTAAAGAACACTTACTATATATATCAATGAATACAGTTCAACAAATCCCTACTTTAAGGCTTGTTTACTATTTATCTATACTATAAATAAATTATATAGCGTCAAAAAAAACGTCGCAACGTAACTTGCGTGTACAATTTGGACGGAGCGGATGTGCGCATTTGTAAAATAGCCTACTTTTCGAGCCATTGAGTCTTGAAAGACAATTTTGAATAAGAGAGAAAAAAAAAGTTGCTGCTTACTTTTGAATGAAACACAAAGCTGAGCATTAGTGTGTACTTTTTAAACAACACCCGTGTGTGGAAGCGTGTAAAGGCGTGTTACAGACACTTACCGCCGCTGGACCAAGCAGTTCGGTTCATTTCTATAAGCGTCTCATCGGACGACTTTCCACGATTCATTTTAACCAAGGGTCCTGTGGTGGCTTATATTAAATGAGGATTTGTTGTATTTGTATAATCGAAGCTCTTTCCGCTGGGCTCAGTCCGAGCCCACGCCCCGTGATCCGTCTCTGCCCGGTGAGGAATGACCGCTCGCTACACGCTCAGCGGACCAGATTTGACCACTCCGCCGGAGACATTACCATCCCTACTATGGCTATGAGAACAGCTCCTTATTAATATGTAGAAGCAGTGGTTTCACTATTGGACGGTTAAGCGAAAGACGTCATCAAAACTAATTAATATTAAAGAGTAGGTCTGCATTGGAAGTCACAGGGTCTATTTATAATTCATGAGTCAAACCTTCCACGTAGTTGGATTCGGAAATTCGCTCCCTCGCTTTAAAGGGGAGTGATGTAAGAATTACCGCAATTTTGTCGGCACACTACAAAGAGATGCCCATAATGCTTATTCGTCACTTAATTCCATGTGTGTGTGTGTGTGTAATATACTAAAAAAACTAAAAGAAAGATTTTATATGTATATATAAGTGTGTGTGTAATATACTAGGGTATATATATATATATATATATATATATATATATATATATTAGTTGTATAATAAATAAAAACGAAAGAAATAGAAAGAATACAAGACAAATAGAGAAGCTAGTGTTATTTTTAAGGGAAAAAATAAAAATAAATAAAATTCTTAAAGATGTCTAAGGACAAAGCCACACACAAGGGGTAAAAGTGTTTGTGCTACTGTCCTACACCAACCCTACACATCACAAGAAACGTTCTGCTATTTCAGATTTTCAAAACACTTAATTCTGTGTGATTTATAAGCATTTTGAAAAGTGGTGACATGGGGGTAATGCCGTGAAAAGTCACCTTCTCCTTGTAATACCTGTCATACCCGTGTCATTATAGACATTTTTGTCACAAAAAAATACACTCACACACACACACACTGATGGACAAAGATAAGAAAGGAGCTGGACGTTACTGTCTTCACGCTGTGTTCACGTTGAATTTTATCTGAACGTTATGTCGCTGTGATAACGTAGCAGTAAAAATCGTGTTTACAACTGATAGGATTGTTTTTAAAAATGTAAAGTCATTTTAACGTGTGTACTTTGTCATGTATTCAAAAGCAAAGACATATTAGCTAGATGTTTTTTGTGATTTTTTATTTATTTAGTTAATTATTTTTAAAGGCGAATAAATCTGAGTAATATCTCAAATTAACATTGAGGATCATGTTATCATAAAGTCCCTTGCAGTGCTCTTTATGAGGGAACGAAGTTGTCAGAGGCGAGCCAATGATAAGCCCTGCCTTTCAAAGACTGACAATAAAAATGTGTTGATAGTCTCTGACATTACAGAACTGCTAAACAACAAAAATACAATTCACCTTTAGATTCTGAAACCAACAACTACAGCTGGGTCACATTTATAATGTCAGTGATGCACATAAGATATATATATATATAACATAAATAATAATAATCAAAATTGCTTAATACGTGACTTTTCTTTTTAAAAGATTCACCTTATACTCAAAATTAACTGAACAAAAAGATGACAACAGACAATACGCAGGAGCCATTAAAGATTTAGGACACACATTGTAGGACTCTTGGTTATCAGCTGGGTTTTGTTGCACAATGATAAGCTGACATATCAGTTAATCATCTGAATATTATAAAAATTACACTCTCGCCCAGCTTTTCAGGAGAAAATGCTGAACCCGTTGGCTAAGAATTGTCCACATCTGTTGGCTTGTTCCAGCCCCACCAGGAGTGTAACTAAAGGAGCCTGTGTAGCCCAATATAGACTCTTCTGGCCTGGGCCACCCTTCAAGTGGTTACCACAGCCCTTCACTCTAGCAATTACACATACACTTCTGTCCGGGTGTGGCAGCGAGACAGAAACATAGCTGCCTATTTCCCAAACCTTAACTTCTTCAATCTGGGCTTCATCATCCCTCGGGCCTATGTGAAGGGGGCAGACGCATGCGGTGGGAGGCCTATACGGTCTGTAGGGGTAGGACCAAAGTAATAGGACAAGAGCAGATTATGTTTAATCATCAGATTATAGGGGAGAATGTGATATATGTAATTTGAGCTCACATAATTAGATAGCCAGTGAAACGTCAAACCAGTAACTTGTAAGTTATAAGAGATTTATACTGAGAAGTAACAAGATTAGACCAGCCTTCTGCAAAAAATAAAGAAATAATAAAAAGTAATAATAATCAATAAAATACAACTGCATACATAAATATATTACATACTGTACATACAATCTGTTTAGCAGATCAAATTAATTCAATAGTGTGTTTAGCTTAACAGTTTTCTACTGCAGAATCAAATCTTCAGATATCCCCCCCCCCCCCCTATTTAGTATGTTTTCTCATGTTTTGTTAATCATTCTACACGTCGCATACCGTATACAACAACAATAAAAGACCAGTGCTATTTATTTATTTATTATTGAGTATAAAAAAGTTTAAGTAGGATGTAAATAATTACTATGTATGTGTATATCCTTAGGCTTTCATCTTTAGATAGATAGATAGATATAATGACGTAAATGCTTTTGTAAGCTTTCAATAAGTAACAAACAAGCAAACAAATAACATATCATAACATATCATATCCTA
>JAUYWG010000066.1:14735635-14747288 GCA_034779775.1 Enteromius afrohamiltoni | reverse complement strand
CCAACCCCGAGTCTTTATGTTACAACCAACCCCGAGTCTCTCCGTTACAACCAACCCCGAGTCTCTCCGTTACAACCAACCCCGAGTCTCTCCGTTACAACCAACCCCGAGTCTCTCCGTTACAACCAACCCCGAGTCTTTATGTTACAACCAACCCCGAGTCTCTCTGTTACAACCAACCCCGAGTCTCTCTGTTACAACTAACCAACCCCAAGTCTTCTGTTACAGCTAACCCTGAGTCATTCTCTTATAACTAACCCCAAGTCTTCTGTTACAATTAAACCTAAGTCATGCTGTTACAACTAACAATGAATCTTTCTGTTACAACTAACTCCAAATTACAAATATCTCAGAGTGTTCTATTCATGAAGTAGCTTATCTTACGTCTAGCAGCCAAAACATTACACTTACCACTTGCATGAAAAAATATCTTCACAGGCAGGCAATACACATAATTTAACTTTGTAGCATTAAGTGCAAAACAGAGACTGCCATCAAAATGGCAGATGAATGAATGAAGTGTAAAGAATTTACTAAAATTAGTTTTTATCTTCTAAAATCTGTTGTGTCTGCTACAGGGCTCTACTTCCTCGCATGTGGAATAAGGACTAAACTGAGAACTTTTAAAGTGAATTATGGGATTTCTAAATTGTTCCTTATTTGAGAAATTGAAAGTGTTACAACTGACCTCCATTGCAACTATTTCCGGTCTCTCGCAACAGAAAAATAAAAATAAATCACTCTTGACTTACAGTTAAACCTTCAACACATCTCAACATTTCCCTTTATGCTGAATGTTGAATTTAGACTTTTTCTCCCCCTCAGTCTGACTCTTGAACTTGTATCTTGACAGAAGAAGGAAATGTCATTTTGGCCGTTTATCATGACAAAAGGCAAACTTTGGAGCAGAGTTGGGTAGATTTAACATCCGTGGAAGTGCTACCAATAAAACACTTGTTCATTAGGGTCAAGCGTTTGCAACAGATCACATGATTAGCCTTGTAACCTAAAGCCTGCTCGCGTAAACATTTGACCACAGAAGCAATCAACAAAACCGCTGTTGTGTGTGTGTGTGTGTGTGTGTGTCTTCGTGGTAGGCTACCTCTCTGTGTGGCTGTGAGCATGTCGGTTGACAGTCATTGCCGGGGGGCGAGGCTTGCTCTGACAGCAGCAGAGACGCTCATTTGAGGGGGAGCCGTCAGAAATGTCAACGGCTCCGGATCCGGCCCCCCTCCCGCTCCACATCCGTCATGACCGTGCTTTCACTGGAAGCAGCACGCGGCCCCTCACGACCGGCTGACGGACTGACGAAAGTTTTGGCGGACGGAGAGAAAACTTTCCCTGACAAGGTGACAGTTCTTGATGCATCCAGCTGTCCAGTCTGGGGGCGTCTCTGGAGAGAGGCGGGAGAGCGGGAGAGGGAGGAGAGGGTCCCTAATCACTAATTTAGTGCCAGCCATGGCATTCTGCCGGGGGGCACATACACAGAAATACAAGGCTGTGTACACACTCATGAGGGCGGACAGGACAGCATGAACCTCTGCAGCCCGGCGTGTGTGTTTTAGTGTCAGGGTCGTTTCCACACAGCCGCTAACTTCCTGGGCTTGCTTCACATAAACAAGGGGGCTGTGTGGAATTTAAATGGCTGGAAAGGAATAGCCAAAAAAGTATTTTCTCACCCTGATGTTACTCAAAAGCATTCGACTTACTTAATTCTGTGAAACACAAAAGGAGGTATTTCACAGAGTGTTTACGCTGCTCTTTTCCAATGTAAATCTTATGACTTTCTCCCAAAAAAAGTACCATAGAAATATGATATAATAGATAATTAGATCCTTAAGAACCAATTATATTTGCAAAAGAAGTTTTAATATGTGCAGTTTCTGAACAACATTTTGGTCATTTGATTAAAATATGTTGTTTGTTTATTTATTTATTTTTTTTCAGAAATTATTCTAATATGTGAATATATATATATATATATATATATTTGAATGGAAATGTATGCATAAATGATACACACATATGATGCATTTTTGTCCGTCTTCAAGACATTCCTACGCTGCTCAGACTTCATATTTTCCTTGCAAAGTCACATACTGTAGGTCTGAAATGACATGTGGGTGAGTAAATGATGACAGAAGTGTTTCTAACAGGAAGATGTTTGTATCTAAACTTGTACAGCCGCGTGTGAATGAAAGGAGCGGAGATTCTCTTTGTCACCAAGGTTAAAGTGACACACCGAGGTCCAGAAAGTCAAATCATCACACGACTCCAGACGTCTCCACACATTCAGAAAGCTTGCTCGCGCTGTGTGAGGAAAGCGGCATGGCCCTGCATTGTTTTGTTAGTTAATTGGTCCTGACCCTTTTTTTCCGGGCTCTTCGTCTCTTTAGCGGGACGGCTGTGTAGATCAGCGCTCGCCTTATCTAATTTCATTAATGTGATCTCCTGTCCATTGGCTGACAGCTTAATGGTCATTATTTGTGGTTCCCTTCAAATAAAGCTCAGACTGTAAATTGCAGTCTGTGGCAATCGGGATCTAAGTGCCACCCTGCATTACTATATAATATCTATTCCTTTAATTAACTGAAAGCCACACTGACATTTATTGGATTGCAAGTTACTTGTTAATGGCAATAAATTGCATAGAGGAAAAAAAAATATCATTGCTTATTTTACATCAATAATTTGTGGACCTTTAGGTAATGATTATTCATTATTCTCTCTACATGGCTGTCATGTTTGTTCAAGTGTTTGGAGGTTTACTTCACAACGTTGCAGAGAGACATGTCAGCATGAGTATATGCTGGGAATCCAAATGAGCCGTCAGTCATTGTAAAGTCATTAGTGTAATGGTAAAACTAATTCATATCACCTATAATGCTGATGAAAATCTATGATTGCAAAAAATATATATTAATTATTTGGAGGAAGTGTGCAGCTGGCTGGCAGCTCAGACAGGTTAGCTACACCTGAGGAAGATGCTGCTGCTGCTGAGTTTAATTACTGCAATGATGCTGTGTTGTTACGAGCTATGAGGAAGTCAAAATAAGGCCTAAATAAGAGTATATGTTTATATATCAGGGTTATATAGTTAAAGTGTTACATAAAATAAAATGAATCAACAGAAACGTATAGACATATTTAATAATAATGACCAAACCTAATTAAAATGAAAACAGAAAATATCAAATGTCTTGATGACATGTTAGTCTATTCTCTGTTAATACAATTTAATTATGTCACAGCATGATTAAATGATTATTTGCTCTTTGTTGTAAGAGTACTATAAATGTGTTCTCTAATCAGAAGACCCGGGGCCACAAGACTAAAAATGATGCATGCCTATATGTGACCCTGGAGCACAAAACGTATAAATTTATCGAAATTGATCAGCTGGATAAATAAGCGTTCCACTGATGTATTTTTTGTTAAAATATTGTTAGGACAATATTTGACCAAGAGTTATTTGAGTCTAAGGGTGCAAAAACAATGAAAATACTGAGAAAATATGAGAAAAAGAAGTGTTATTTAAAGTTCTTAGCAATGCATATGACAAATCAAAAATAAGGTTTTAGTATATATATATTTTTTTATTTAAACATTTGGTATCATTTAGTATCCAGCTGTGTTTGATTATACTGATTGGACTTGATTAGGAAAGCCACACACCTGTCTATATAAGACCTTACAGCTCATAATGCATGTCAGAGCAAATGAGAATCATGAGGTCAAAGGAACTGCCTGAAGAGCTCAGAGACAGAACTGTGGCAAGAAACAGATCTGGCCAAGGTTACGAAAAACTTTCTGCTGCACTTAAGGTTTTGAACAACCAGAACCTTTCCTAGAGCTGGCCATCCGGTCAAACAGAGCTATCGGGGGAGAAGAGCCTTGGTGAGAGAGGTAAAGAAGATCCCAAAGATCACTGTGGCTGAGCTCCAGATACAGTTGGGAGATGGGAGAAAGTTGTAGAAAGTCAACCATCACTGCAGTCCTCCACCAGTCGGGGGTTTATGGCAGAGGGACACCCGACGGAACCCTCTCCTCAGTGCAAGACACATAAAAGCCCACTGGGACAAGACGACTGGTTGCATTCGAGGGAAAGATGAATGTGGCCAAGCACAGGGATATCCTGGACCAAAACCTTTCTCCGGTTTACCTTCTAACAAGACAATGTCCCTAAGCACACAGCTAATATAACGAAGGAGTGGCTTCACAACAACTCCCTGACTGTTCTTGAACGGCCCAGCCAGAGCCCTGACTTAAACCCAATTGAGCATCTCTGGAGAAACCTAAAAATGGCCGTCCACCAACGTTTACCATCCAAACTGACAGAATTGGAGAGGATCTGCAAGAAGGAATGGCAGAGGATCCCCAAATCCAGGTGTGAAAAATGTTGCATTTTTCCCAAAAAGACTCATGGCTGTATTAGACCAAAAGGGTGCTTCTACTAAATACTGAGCAAAGGGTCTGAATACTTATGACCATGTGATATTTCAGTTTTTCTTTTTTAATAAATCTGCAAAAATGTCAACAATTCTGTTGACTATTTTTCTGTCAATATGAGGTGCTGTCTGTACATTTATGAGGATCAAAAATTTAATCAGAAAAATCAGAGGATCAAAACTTAAATGATTTTAGCAAATGGCTGCAATATAACAAAGAGTGAAAAATGTAAGGGGGTCTGAATACTTTCTCTACCCACTGTATTATATATATATATATATATATCTGCACTTCAGCATTCGGCCTACTCACAGTCGCTGATATAGAGTTGGTATCGCTTGAGTATGACAGTGATATTGCGTTTAAACAAAAGTTGGGACAAGTGTGTAAATAAATGTTAAACAACAACAATGTATCTTTAAATGCCCTCTTCTGCGCAATCTAATTCCTTCCACCACAGATTCAATTCTAAAGTTGACAGTTGAGCCCAAGCTCCTTCACTAATTCCAAAATGTTGATCAGTGCATTCGTTAACTGCATCATTCGTTGTTTGAAAAATTAACACTTAAACGGAAGTATAGCCTATTTATTTCCTTTACTACAGCGATGACTCATAAAAATAGGTCTCTTGCTACGCGATTCAGTCCACTGTACAAAGGCAGCGAGATATACAGCATTGAATTTAAATAAATATGATACGATTTGACCAGAACAACACTCTGGAACAAATAGTAGTTTATTGAGACTAAAGACTGGACTTTAGATTTACCCAACACAAAATATATCTCATGTTTAACCACCACAGAGACATCGAACCAGCGGTAAATTATTCCAGAAGACCTGGCCGCGGTGGGGTGCTCTCTGTGGGTGTAATGCGAGCTGAACGGCAGCTGACCCGATGGGTCTCTGTCTCCGAAAACGCTGAAGCAAATTTTGAAATAGACATCTTTATTAACAAACCGTATATGTGAAGTCCAAGCAAGCACATTCTCGCCTAAAAAACTCTTAACTGCATTCTGTGACACAAAACAGAAAATTAAAGTGGATTTAAGTGTCCGCCGTGGCACTACAATAACAAAACAGAGACCCGGCTAGAACATGTGGAGTGATACACAATATGAAAGGGCGTTCTCAATATATCATAGTTCTCAACCAATCTGTTACAAATATGTATATATATAATGTTTTGCGTTTAATTGTGGTTAAAATTTTATTAAGTTATCTTTTTTTTGGTCTTTTTTTATATATATATTAAACGCGTTCATACAGTTTTAGTAGGTTTTAATTTTTAATTAAACTTTTTAAATATTTCATATTAAATATTAAATATTATTTAAGTTCATGTTTATTTCAATTCAGTTAATGTAATATGTTTTCTGTTGTTGTTAATAATAAATCTAACAAAATAATATAACTCTAATCTGAGCGCAAAATCAAAATGCAAGCAGCACATATATTTATTTTATTGTTCTTGTGTTTATCTGACTGTCACTTAAAAGCTGTGTTTAATTACCAGCTGTATGACTGGTTTGATTTCAACACAAAACACAGTTTGAGTTTTTCCTCTCTCTGTCTCTCTCTCTCTCGTACTCTTCCCAGATTCTCAGGCTCTGTGCACTCGTCACGCAATGCCTCTTTAAGTCTCAGTCACTCAGTTGCCACCAGCTTGCCAATTGTGTGAACATATTCCCTGTCAGTCGGCAGAGTCTGCTCTGGCTGTCTCTTTGGCTGCCGGGGCCGGTGATCAGACCCGGGGTCCTCAGTGATCTGACAGGCCTGCCACTCTGATGACTTCCTCAGCCGGAGAGCCGCCCCCCGCTGTCCCGTCCCATCACCAGCCGCCACCGCCGTGCTAACTTTGAGGAAGAGAACTTCAGGCACATCGAGCACAGAGCATGATGGGTAACGAGCGACAGCACCAGCCGGGGTCGCGACCTCCTGAACCTGCAGGGAAAGGCGTGTTCAGATGCGTCAACCCCCGGCCCATCAAGCGCAGCAGACGGACGCACCTCGCTCCATCGTTCGGGAGACCCTGAGAGCAGGAGACAAGCTTTAAAGTGAGCAGTCGCTGTCCGCTCCAGAGATCGTCACTGACTCAGAGTCCTCACGAACTGCAGGAGTGAGCAGCGCTGTCAAAACACAGGCCGTCCTGAAAGACGCCGCAGAGGAAAACAGTACACGAGTCATTATGAGGGAGGTTTGCTATGGCAAGTATTGCTCAGACTCACAATCCGAACAAATGCCTGTGACCCAGAGTATTATGACTGATTTGACTTCAGTGCGAAAAGACATTCTGTGGGACTATGAAGGTCGTCGCACACAGAGTCAGAAATTTTTGCACGCGTGTAACAGAGTGTAACAGTGTCGATCACGTTTACACACAGACTCCGAAATGTTCGTCCATCACAGATAAAACAAAACTTATCGGGTTCGACTTCGCATCGGATGAGAAAGGATGACGAATGTGAAAAAACTTGGCTTCATTTAAGTCCAAAACATTATTTAAAATTACTGAATTAACAATTATCCTAACAAAAGTTAAAAAACATAAAAAATAAAACAAAATGAAATGCTAGGTAGATATGAATTAGTACTGTCAACCGATTAATCGTGATTAATCGCATCAAAAATAAAAGTCTTTGTTTACATAATTTATGTGTGTGTACTGTGGATATTTTTTGTGTATATATGGATACACACAGAATATATTTTTTTTGGGGAAAAAAAGTATTTACATGAATATATTTATGTTTATAAATGTATTTTATAGAAATATAACATTATATGCAACTGTGTGTATTTATATATACATAATAAATATACACAGAACGTATATATATATATATATATATATATATATATATATATATATATATTAGGGACGGGACTTTAACGCGTTAATTTAGATTAATGAATTACACAAAAATAATGCATTAAATATTTTGACGCATTTTAATCGCACTTATTTTTGCACTGCGGAACGTTTCTCACTGGATGAGGCGGACCTATTATACTGGAGCACCAACTAGCGTTTTAAAGCAAGGCTCTCAAGTCTCACGCGTTCACCGCGAGACACACGCATTTCAGCCAGTTCACATGCTCTCACGCCACACCTTGTATTTCTCACGCTGAAAAGTAAGCGATAATTATAACTTGTATATACAGTTAATAAAGGAGGCGCAAGCATACGAAGGGCCAGCTTGCCAGCACGTTCGTTACTAGGCAACATGGGTGCGCTCACGCACACACGGAGTGGAATTTGAAAGAGCAACAATGACCAATGGTAGGTAATCCATTCATTATTTATTTGTGTGTATTACTTCATTTTATGATTTGTGCACAAAATCAGTTGCCTGTAATCGAAGATAGCGCGAGCTGCTGCTGGGAAATATTGCCAAATCCGTACTAAATTATTACTAAAGTTTCAGATTGTGCAATCTTGCATGCATCGGGGGATGCATCTACCCACCTGTAGGGTTCCTGAATTTCTGAAATGTAGGCTACTATATTTCTATATTGCTACATTTAATGGCAATATTGCACTGGTCTGCTGGACTTGGTTGAACAAAAATAAACAATATTTAGTTGCTTTAGCTTATGTATTCAGTCATTATTCAATGGTATACTGAAAATCCATATGAAAAAACTTACTTCTCACTGTTCTCAGGTCAAATATTTATATGCGATTAAAATGCGATTAATTTTGATTAATTAATTACAAAGACTCTAATTAATTAGATGAATATATAAAACACATGTTAAAATATATACTCTGTGTGTGTTTGTATATACATAATAAATGTACACAGTATACACCGATACAGAAATGAAGACACAGTCTTTTTTCTTTTTTTTCTTTTTTTTGTGGGTGAATTTTTCCTTTGAGCTCAGTATGGTGTGAAGTGGAATGTGAGGTCAAAGGTTAGTCCTTTAGTGCTTATTAACTGTTGTTTCCCACTGGGTTATTTGGCAAGTTTTGGGCTCCTGTAGAGATTGATAGGATGTCATCAAACATTGACATGAAGTTTGATAAAAAGGTGCTAAAATATATTTGTATATTTGGAAAGTAAATAAATTCAAGTGAATGTTTTATATCGATATTTATTTGTTTCACCATTGAAATATCTTATAATTGTGTGTTTTGTGATCTTGTACAGAGTTGAGCAAACTGGTAGTGGATGACAATGTAAAGTGCTTTAAGTGCCTAGAAAAGCACTACATACTGTAAATGTAATGTATTATTAATGTATTATAATATTGCGTTTAAGGAAACTTTGCTTCCTTTGCTCCTGTAGTCGCAAAACTAGCATATTTAAGGCACATACGTCAGCCACCAGAACAGCTTCCTGCATTTTTATATCAACATGGTACATTGTTTAAAATACGTTTGATAAATTTTTTTTACAAAAAAACGTAGGGAGGCAAATTAGCATTATTGCGCAAGTCCATAAAAGTGCCGTTGGAAGGGTTAAATTCGGCTAATTTCCGTAATAACAACGCAATCTACCAAAAGCAGCACAAATTAATAAATTTAATACCCTCCTCGCACAAACGCCTGAAACGGCTACAAATGTCGCAAAAATAACCGTCCACACTAGCCTGGGCCCGCCCATACTTCCTTCGACGCGACATTGATTTCGCTAGCAAAGTCTGGCAAAGCTGCCTTTTTAGAGTATTTCTGTTCCCAAAAAAGCGGGAACCAATGAGAAATGCGAAACCACATGGCGTGTACCGATCAGCAACAATCGTTCTTTAAAAATGGAGCAGAAGTAATTGAAGTAAGTAAAGACATTTTCCTACTGCTTTAATGAAGCTAGCTACAATTAGTTACGGTAGCTTCAGCTTCCGTCGCTACGCATACGTCATCGGAATGAGTGGTCTGATTGGTTGTAGATTCGTCCAGTAGTATACAGAGGCATCTGATGGATGCCGGTTAAACCCGCCTCCCAGAAGGCGGGTAGTAAGGTAGCTTGGCCAGACTAAGCTCCTATGAGCTTTAAAGTCGCGTAAGCCAGGCTACGTCCACACCTTTTTCAGCACTGCGTGTCTTTAGTAAATCCTGACTTTAGCTTTTTAACGACAAATGAGGGTTTTCACTGGCGTACCTGATTACCAAACATTACCTAAAATGAGTAACCTAGATTGTTACTGACTAGTAACAGTTTTTATTGTGTAATCTGCAATTTGTAAGTACTTGGTACTTTACTTAAGTCTAATTTTAAAACTTAATGCACACCGATTCTGAAATTTTCCCATTAAATAATAAATGGAAGTTTATAATCATTTGTTACAAGACTAAATTAGTCACTCTGTAATGTAATTGGCACCAGCTTGGCTGCTCTGAGAGCGGATCCCTACTATTCCCCAGTTTAACTCTGCAGAAGCTAATCCTGCTACAGTGGTATAATGCTAGCGCTGGGGTCAGTATGGTCAGTTTGTGATGTGGAATGTGAGGTTAGAGGTCAGCCTCATGTTCGAGTGAATGCTTATTAACTGTGCTGTTTCCCGCTGGCTGATTTGGCAAGATTTGGCTTCCTGTAGAGATTGGCAGGCCGTCGTCAGGCAGCGAGAGCCATGTCGCACCGACCCTAACAGTGCCGTATATTGGCTTAATTGTCAGTTTGAATGTGTGCTGTTTATTTAATTAGATCTAGATCTAGAGTCCCAGCGAGTCTGTCAGTACTGCTGTTTCCCACTGTGCATATTGAAACGACAACTCTCTTTATTGTTAGTTATGAGCATAGCGGCATGTGACTAAAATGAACTGTACTTTTGAGCATTATTTAATAATTATATTTATTTATTTATATAAAATAATTCTAATTAGATTATGATTATAAAAATATCCCATATCCTAATATTCTAAAATACAAAATAATATAAATAATCAAATTAAAAAAATGTAAAAGCTACAGTATCATTAAATAGAAAAAAATTTTTTTTAATATTGGGTGTTATATATTATTATAACTATTATTATTATTATTATTGAATATTGTGATGCGCCTTGAAGGTTGCATTGACCAATCAGCATCAGCAGTTTGTAATAATTAATAGAAGTGATTTCTTGAGGTACGATTCATGTCTCTGGTTTCTTTGATAAACAGCTTTGGCTGATCTTGTCAGCTAAAGGCGATTCTTGCGTGGAAATCAGCTTTGCGGATTCTGTTATTCTAAATAATCAAGCATCAGCTCTTAGCTTTAGATAATATTTGCTTTGCCGTTTTCCCCACCAAATCTTATTAGCCATCTGGGATCTGTTTTTACACCACAATCAATTTCAATGAGCGGAAATTAGATGAGAGCTTTATGTATTTGACAAATAGATAATTGGCCTTACTTAACCCTGACCTTAAAGTGCCACTTTGTCAGAGTATAATCTGCTCAGAATTATTGAAGCATTCAATTACCCAGATTAAATGACACAAGCCTGCAAACAGACAGCATCTCTCTCTCTCTGTCTCTCTCTCTCTCTCTCTCTCTTTCTTTCTCTATGACTTTAATTATCTGATGGTGTTTGTTGTGGAGATGTTTAATGGGACTTTGCTGTATGGTATGGATCAACCCCTCCACCTATTGTGTGGCTCCGTTCCAAAACCCAGTGCCTCACTGTCTACTGTCTACATAGGCAGCTCATTTTAGGCACTTCACTTAGGTAGCAACTTTAAATATTAAATATTTTAAATACTATATCAGCCAAGTAGTTATGTTTTCTTTTTATACAGTATATTAACTTAAATATTTTTTAATTGACACTTAAACTTACTTAATTTTTCACTTAGTATCACTTGAACTAATAAAATAACTAAAACTAATAAATACAACTGAATATGCAGCTTTGCGTCAGGCTTTATTCTGCATTAAAAACCTGCTAGCTGTACATTATGCCACTTATTACACGGTTTCTTGCCCCAAAAGTAAATCATAAAACAATAAATAAATAATATAATACAATAATGAAAAATTATTCTCAGTCGAGTCATCTTCTATCCACACACAGCTTGACATACATGTTCAGGGCAGATTCTCCAATGCATGTACATTGATTTGGCTCAGTTGTTCGGTTGGCTCTTTTGGCACCAGATTTATCTGTTTATTTTTGATACATTTGTATTTTTGAAATATATGCGACTTTAAAGCTCATAGGAGCTTAGTCTGGCCAAGCTACCTTACTACCCGCCTTCTGGGAGGCGGGTTTAACCGG
>JAUYWG010000066.1:14687988-14713182 GCA_034779775.1 Enteromius afrohamiltoni | reverse complement strand
TTTTTTTACACCAGTGGGGCCCAATTTTTTAATCTCACCTAGGGCCCCACAACCCTTCGGGCCGGCACTGCGAATCACGTATATTATAAATCACCTTGTAGCTGATCTATACAGGCGGAGCTGGGGAAGGTGGAGGGTTTATAATGCACTGTAAGTGCTACAGCGTGCTCTAGCCAACCATCTGATTATTGAGCAGCAAGCTCATTGGCTGTGGCTGCAAAAGAAACCAATCAGCTGTTCCATGTGACAATGATGTCATTATGTCAGATTGAACTGCACCATCAGTTTCAGGACAGAACTGTGGATTTATAGATTTATTTAGACCATTATAGACAATTTTATAATTACATAGCAATAGCATTTTGCTCCCCTTGAGGATATATATATTATGTAAATATACAGAATGTTTTTTGATAAGGGTTGGGTTTCGGTTGGTATACATAGAGGTATACATAGAAGTATACAAAGTAAAGTCTGTACAGTACAAAAGCCATTATGTCTAGGGAAAGTCCTCATAAAGTGTGTGTGTGTGTGTGTGTGTGGAGGCCTATTGTTATTGTCTCAATGAGACGTAACATGTGGCTCTCTCCGTATGTGGTCAGATCAGTTTCTGGAGTTCAGCCAGCTTTTCTGCTCTGCATTATTACTTTCTGCTGAACCCCGGCCAGAAACACTCAGAACCTGCCTGATATTAGTTATCAATATTTTACTGGCCCATATGAGAGCTAAAAGCATTGAAATTAAGCAGAACACAAAGTTGGGGGGACCCCTGACCCCGACAGGAACAGCCAATACTGAGTATGAATCTCTGAAGCACGTAGTGTTCTGTGTGCTCAGATATTTTTGGGCACTACTAATATGCTCAATTTATGTACGACGTCAAAAATACCATCTAGGTAGTTCTCTTATTTATAGCACATAGTCTCTACAACGTTTGGTAAAATCTACAACCCAAATGATACAGGTCTCAAAATGTTTGTTATAAGGGGCGTGTTTACCTTTGTGTAGCATCACCTCTTCTTTCCAAAACAGTTTGAAGACATCTGGGCATTGAGGTTATGAGTTTCTGGCATTGGAATTTGGTCCCATGCTTGTCTGATATAGGTTTCCAGCTACTAAAGGGTTTGTGATTTGTTTATTGTCACTTAATGACACACCAAATGTGTTCTAGGTGAAAGACCAATTCAGGCCAATTCTGCACCAGGACTCTTCTACTATGAAGCCATGCTGCAGTAATAGCTGCAGTATGTGGTTTAAAATTGTCCTGCTCATATCCATAAGGCCTTCCCTGAAAGAGACGTCATATGTTGCTCTAAAAACTTTATATACCTTTCAGCATTCATAGTGCCTTCCAAAACATGCAAACTTCCCATACTGTATGCTCTTATGCACCCCTGTACCATCAGAGATCCCAGCTTTTGAACTGAATTTAAATCTGCTCTCATGCTTTCGCTGACGCAGAGCCAGATTGGACGCGCACTGAGCACTTGTCATATTATCACAAATATATTAAGTGTTTTCAATCATATACTGCTAATTGTAGGTTTTATACATTTAAAAACACATAAGTACAAGCAAAACCATACATTTATCATTTATAATATACACACTGATGTCTATAGAAACGACAATAATGATCTTTACAAATATAATCTGACGACATGTTTTATTAATAGCATATACAGATTGTGTAGGTTACTATAAAGTTTACTCTTCTCTCCATTTACCGGAGACTTACGTTAACGTGTTTCGTTTATAAAAGTGTTTAAATGACCAAATACATTTACTTGCACAGATTTCAAATTTGTAATCTAAAATGCAGTATTTCATAATATAGTCAGTGTGTTTGTAAATATTAATAATAAAAAAGGAAAAACAGAATTAGAACGATCACTGTGTCACACAGAGCTATTGGGACTGCAGTGCGTCACATGACGAGTATGACACGTCGCCAAAGAAAACAATAAGGCTGAATGTTCCAAAATAATGTTTGCCTAAAAAAACTCTAGACTCAGCTAGAATATTTTAAACTCACATGTGAAAGGGTTAAACAAGCCTTGGCCCACAGGACACAACGCCGCTTCTGGACTATGTTCACATTTGATAGAGCTTTAGTTGTCATCTGCAGATGGGACGAAGAACTGTGTTTACCGACAGTGGTTTCTGGAAGTATTCCTGGGCCCATTTGGTGATGTGAACGACAGAATCATGTGCTGAGGGATGCAGTGTCATCTGAGGGCCCAAAGACCATGAGCATCTATCAAAGATCTTCAGCCTTGTCCTTACACACAGAGATTTCTCCAGTTTCTCTGAATCTTTTGAGGATTTTATGAAAATCCCTTAAAACTGAATCTAAGAAGAAGAAACCCGCACTATGACAGTAATTACTACTACTAGAGTTACTACTAGATGTTTGCATTAGCAAGCACTTTCAATACAGTAGCATCACTTGAATTTATCACATCACAAGCCATTTTCAACCACTTTTGGTATTCTAAACATCCACCGGTAGAACAGTTAACACATCCACTATGATTTAGATCTTGTCCTTGAAATTTGGTGAAAACGCCCACTGACAGATGGTTTTAAGCCAACGTCAAACTGTTTAATGACACATACTGCATATCCCGCTCCCACCATTGCCCACTTCACATTCCTTTAATGCCGTTACACTCCGGAGTCGAGCGCCACTGTTTTGATTGTCACATTTAGAGGCTCTAGTCACCAGGGTGTCATGAAAAAGCACCGGTAATCTTGTCATAAAAATCATAGACTAGCTTTTTTATTTGCCGCTGTAAACCTTGCGCAGAGTGAATTAAAGACTCCATATGGTCTATTGTATTTAATGCTATGTAAACACTGCTGCATCTCTATTTAAATGATGAGAACAAGCTGGTCATATTGAATTTTGATTTGTGTTTGACAGTAAAATCAAAATGTAGATTAGTTATACTGAGTTAAATGCAGGAGACTATCATATATAGTGACTACAGTGCATTTATTACTTAGCTACTGTACACATACCTGCAATTTTTCCTGCCGCCAGAAAATACAGTAAACAGTTTCTACTTTTTTATTTCACACCAATTTGGGGTTTTCAAAAGATGTGTCAAGGTTATGCTCATTAGGGGAATGTCCCTTTTGTCTTTACATTTCATTAATTTGACTGAACAAAAAAAGAATAAGCCACCCAGCTAAAAGTGATCATGAAAAATACACCAGCATTCGGCTGACCTATATAATCCATTATGTTGCTTGCTATTATAAAAAGTGCCCTGCCTCCTGTGTGTGTTCAGCTCTGGGATTCATCCTTATAGTTCCAGAGTGAATTTCCTTTGACTGTTTGCAAGGCTTATTCTCTTGTACTTTTATTCCCATGATTGACAATACTTTTTGGTTTCAAAAAGTATTGGATACTTGTTTCACACTTAAAACTGCTTGTGTGCTATTACATTATATAACAAAATATCAAAATGACAGTGTTTATTGGCATTTGTCAGCTTCAATATTGCTAAAAGTATAATGTTTTTACAGTAGCTTAGCAACATGTTAACACTTATGTTTTAATTTGTATGTGCATTTATTTATTTCACTCAAACAAAAAGGTTTCATAAATCTATGATTTTACTACAAATAAAACAACAAAAACTTGTTAAACCATGATAATGACTAATGACCATGGTTTTGCTATGCTAACCATAGTTTAACCATTGTATTTGCAGTAAAACTGTTATTATACAAATTCAATCCATTAGCAAACATGGTTACTATATGTTTACAATATCAAAGGGTTACTCCACCCCAAAATGAACATTTTGTCACTTACCGCCATATCGTTCCAAACCCACACGTATGTCTGCAAGATATCTGTTAAGGGTCTCTTGATCTGAAAAACATCTGCTGTCTACAAACGTCTGGCAGGCATCTTTCAGATGTCAGTTTTACAAACATTCTAAATTATAAACATCTTATAAACATCAGAATAAAACCATATTTTTTGGTTTACGGTTTTATGTTAAATTTACAGTAAAATACCATAGTTTTTAATAATAAACTGCGTTTAAATCACTGTCATTTTTTTCAGACATATTGCACATGACCAAACAATGTAAATAATACGTCTTGCAGATGTAAATGCAGACATCATATAGATGTATCTTAGATGTACGCATGCTATCAGGGTTAGCTCATCTTCAGAAAACAATTTAAGATATTTTGGATGAAAACCCAGCAGCTTGTGACTGTCCATTTGACTGCCAAGTAATGAACACTGTGAAGGTCAAACACTGAAGGCTGTACGTTACTTGTGTCCAGTAATACTCTCCAAAATGGTGTTGTGGTGATGCTACAGTGCTGAATTTGTCAAAGAAAGTCTTTTATCCATACAAAAGAATATTCTTGACGCTTCCCCACTGATGACCTTTTCTGGACCTTTACAGTAAAAATAGTTAAATAGGCTGTCAATAAGACTGAAAATATCTTAAATTGTGCTCTGAGGACAAACAACATTTTATGGGTTTACAACAACAACAAATTTTCATTTTGGGGTGAAGAAACCTTTTAAACCCATGGTTTAATGTTTGTAAAATAGAACCAATGTCAGTCACAAATCTTAACATGAGTATAAATCACTAGTGTTTTGACTTTTTTTTTTTTAAATGGTGCATTCCTTTTAAAGAAAGAGGAAAAATGAGAGCTTGTAAGTTGCATAAGTCAGACCTTCTCTAAAATAGGTCCTATACTATAAACATACCCGCAATTCTCAGTAGATCTGGGGGAAATCTTGGAAGCTCTTGTCACCTCTAATGATGTCATCTGACGGAGAGATTGATGGCGTTAACATTAAGCAAAGTTTCCCCTCTGGTTTGCCCTTTATTCCAGGAAAACACACATATGTTCGTGGTGGCTCCAACATGCATCCGCAGTCTGAGGCACATGCTATGAATAGGGCGAAGTGACAGTGAAATATGGCTCTGCTGTGGACTCTCTCATTTCTAATGAGAATATAGCGCTCTTGTCCTCTCCTCATTCTCAATGAGTTAATTTAACTGAGTCAGGGACGCCGGTGCACCTTTATTCACTCTCAGTTTGCTTTAACATGCAGTGCAAAGTGATGCCTTTTGATCCACACTGCTCCGCATGATTTACAGGCTGTGAGTTTTTGTTAACTCACTGCTGTCTTGTTTCTTTATGGTATTTTTAGTTGACTAATACATGAATCATATGTAGGACATCCTGTATGTATCCTCTCTAAGGTTACTATTACCTCAGGACTCATTCATATTTTATTAAGTTTAGTAATATATATATACTTTTCATAAAAGGGATGTGCCACTTCCATTCATCATCTTCTTGACTTTCCTATTATCAGGTTCTTTCATGATGTTGTGTAAGATGTAGAGATACTCAACAAAATGTAGGTAAATGGTACAAATGTTGGTTGAATTGGAAAAGTATTGGTAGAATTAGTGGTAGAAGCAGGTGTATTGGCAGAGACAGAGGTACTGGTGATGTTAAAGGTAGTTCGAGGCAATTGTGGAGTTAAAGCAATATGAGAAGAGGTACTGGTAAAAGTAGAGTAGAGGTAGAGTAAAAGTGTAAGGTACTGTAAAAGTGGAGGTACTGGTAAGGTAGTGATGGTGATAAAATTAGAGAGTTAAGGATAGAAACAAATCCACTGGTGGAGATAAAGGTAGAAGAAGAGGTATTGCCAGATAATAAATAACAGTAGATGTACTGGTAGAGGTACTGGTAAAATGTAGGGCAGTGGTAGAGTTAGGTATTGGTAGAGATACTGGTAAGATGTAGAGATTAAGATCAAAGTAGGTATTTTTAATGTACTTGATAGTGATATAGTTAAAAGTACTGGTAGAGTTAGAGATAGAAACAGATTTACTGGTAGAGATAGAGGTGGAGGTAAAGGTATTGGTAGAGTTACTAGATGTAACAGTAGATATTTTGGTGGTGGTGCTGGTAAAGGTAGAGGTTGAATTATAAGTAGATTAGAGGTGCTGATTAAGGTAGGAATAGTAGTAGAAGTTTTGAAGTTTTCTTGCTTGTTTGGCTGGGTATTGAGTTCTGAGGCCTCAACCGCTTTTTAAATACGAAAATAGAGACAGAGGTGGAGGTAGGGGTATTGGTAGAGGCAGTGTATCATGCAGAATTACTGGTAGTATTAAAAATAAGAAGTATTGTAGAGCTGAGTTATAATTGAGTTAAAATTAGAGTTGGCTTTGTTATAAGGGCATTCAAGTAGAGGGATTGTATTAAAGAGTATTGGGAAAGATTCAGATAAAGGTTGTCAAATGACCAACCTACCATAGTCTCTTGCCTTTAACTAGTACAATGAAGACTTTTACAACCCTTCCACCTGACACTTCACTCCATTTCACCTCTTTCAATAATTTATTTATAAAAAAAATAAAAAGCTTGTCCAAGCCATGCCACTGCTTTTCCTGCTGTGTCTGTCTTTGGCTCTCGGCCAAATTTGATTTTGTGTTTTCTATGGAAAGTCCACAGCACGACTTTTCATGCATAGTGCTAATATGCAAATCACTCAGTTCAGTTCCATCAAATAATGTTAAAACCAAAAGTCTATAAAAGTAAGTAATTTAATGAAATTTTCAAGAATGCAAATCCAAGGCAGCATGGAGCGCAGGTTCTCTGCGAGCATTAAGCCACGTTACGTCGGGCCCCTTTATCTTAATAGCTGATCTGAGTGCAGCGAGTGAGGGCCTCTCAGCCTAATCAAAGCTTTGCTTCCCGTACCGTGGCTTTCTGCAGTGACCAACTCTGAATTTACACTCCAGTGCACCCAAATATGACCGCTTCAACATTGATATGTGCAGTTAATTACATTCAAATGACTATTAAAGAACCTGCTCGCTCTTCCTCTTTTAGCTTCTATTACAGTGCCAGCAGCCCATCTCAATAGTCTCTGGATTACAGCTCTTGTGTTCTGTAAAATATATGAAAATTCATTGGAATTTAACACTTCCACAGATAAATCTACATTAAAGGACTTCGAGAAATTAATGGATGCAACAAATATGTAATGCTGCTTTTGATTTATCACTTTATAGGGAAATGATTTATGGCTTTTTGGACTAAGACAAGCAAGGTATCAAGTAAAGCATGTGCTTTATTATCATCAGTCTATCCTGATAAAAATGGTTTTAAGTAACTGCATGTATATATTTGTATTTAAATGATCTCTTATGATAATATATTTGTTTTTAGAAGGCAGTGAATACCGATGTATTCATGCATGTGACATGTCCTCAGACAAAACTCTTTCTGATGCTCTACCAGTAAAAGGAAATTATTTTGAATAATTTATATTCACCACACACTTAAATGATGACAAACATCATCGACAGATTCATATTTCTTTCTTTTTTTGCTTGTAAAATGTATAATTTTTGTCTGTTTTGAGGTATGAACTTTGCCAAAAGTTAGAGTTTAGAGGTAGGTAGGTAGTTAGAGTTAAATTGCAAAGTGGGTGTATAATTACATCATTTAAATGGACATTATTTTAGCTTGAGTTAAACAAGTCAGTGGAGCAGAAAATTGTCCGGTTTCCTCCAAATACGGCAAACACACACACATACGCACACAAGCGCACACACACAATTCAAGAAATACTTTGCAATATAATTGTACTATACTTTGAGGTAAGATTTCTCATTTCTACACAAGAAATTGTTCAGGTATTCTGACCACCAGGTTACTTTATAAACCCCTAAACCGAAAGGCAAATAACAGCCGACTGTAAATATCTCCTGAGTAGCGTGAAGCTGTAGTCGTGAATACACTAACAGTTATTGTCTGTGTTGCTGTGAAATCACATTCATGAATTTGACTGTGTTTGGGTTAAAATGAAAGATTGTTTGTGAAAAGGCCACAATGTGTTTGTTTGAGGTGACCTTGGTTTAGAGCTCTTCAATGTCAGGCGCTTTCTATGGTGAATAAGGGCTATTGTGCTTCTTATATATGCTGTAAGTAAAAATTTGGGTGATGTCTATGTATTGCACATGGATTGGAAGCGTGTTTGCATTAAGAGTAAATCAATACAGAGAACATTACGCTGAAACTGCTTCCCAAGTTACAAACTCGTAGTCTAGAAGTGCACCACCATTGAATTATATTATAATTTGACTTGTGTATATATAAAGTGCAGTCAAACAATTAATCACAATTAGTCTGTTTGCATAATATGTGTATAATATTTATTATGTATAAATAAATACACACACACATACAGTATATATTATGAAAATATTTACATGTATACATTTATATATTGATATACACACACACACACACACACACACACATACATTATATATATTATATATATAATTGTCATTAATTGTAATAATGCAGTGAGGTTACTGACAACAGCCAGTGCTCCACACAGAGATCTGATCTGATCATCATCAGTCTGTCAAGAATGACATGAAGTAACAGAACAAACTGAGACAGACTCAATATAGAAGAAATGTGACATGTGTCTCAAGGATGAAGAAATAAACCTACCTGTAAAGCTACAGTACTCTTCAAAGTTTTAGACACTCATGTAAAAATGCTGTAAAATAAGGATGCTTTCAAAAATAATGCCATGAATAGATTTATCAATTAACTTCTATTAATTAAATCAAATAAATATTTGGTGTTACAGCTTTTGGTAAAACAGCTTTTGTTCCAGAGTACACTTGCCCATAGTTTTTCAGGTAGCTTTCCAGGTTTTTTTCTTCATCTTTGAGACGTTGTCACAGTTCTTCTGGATTTAGTCTGTCTCAGTTTATTCTGTTACTTCATGTCATTCTTGACAGACTGGATGATGATCAGATCAGATCTCTGTGTGGAGCACTGGCTGTTGTCAGACAATAACCTAAATTAATGACAAAAATGGTTTGGAAATGTAAACTAATATTTCCAACTGACACGCTACTGCAAAAGATAGAAACAACCCACTTAAAACCTTTTTTTGTTGCTGAAAATACTAGTGGCCTAAGACTTTTGCGCAGCACTATATATATATATATATATATACTTTATTTATTTATTTATTTATTATTCATCATGGAGCCAATCATCTAGTTTGCATATTACTGAATCGCTCTTACTGAATTTCTGAGGGATAAATCAAAATAATTATGGTGTTGTAATCAACATTAACATCTTCAGTTCCAGGTAGGTCTTCAGCAGAAACAGAGCAGCCGAAGGTTTTACAGAATGAAAACACTATCCAAAGACCTTCAGGCTTCTCAGTCCAAGACAAATGACAGCAGTCGACAAATTACAGGTTCTAGTGCATTCCAGCGGCAGAGCTACTATAAAGAATCTAAGCTGTCAAGCAGCAATCAAACTCAAAACTCCAACAAATCAACACAAGGTGACTTTCTGCTAATCCATACGAGCATCGGGCAAGAAGCTGCGCTCTGTAGCTTGATCAGGTTACCGATACAGGCCAGGATTGGCAGGTCTTGAGGAGATGGCTGTAGTGTAAATGACAGAAGACAGGCTCTATGACAAGCTTCTGAGCCTCACTGTCCCTTTAACAGCTCAGACTGTCAGTTCCCCTCGCGCCGACTCGCTTTGAGCGGGATGTTTTCATCAGAGCTTAGAGGGAGCTCACCAACAGTGTATTGACCTTGAGGGGCTCGCATTGATTTCCGGTTCTGACACACAGATGAGGGGAGGACGGCGCAGGCTGGACGTGAAGTGAGGGCTTTCTTACACGGCCGCCAGCCTGTAGGTGTGATTGGGAACAGATTTCCCGAATTCCGATACGGCGCCACCTGCCTGAGATGATGGATCGCTCTCTGCTATCCCATCAATCCTCACCTGCAGGAGAGAGGGTGACACCTGTGAGAAATTTATCATCATATACGACACCACGGAAACAGGCCAATCACAGCAAAGCTCTGCATGCTAAGCCCCGCCCAATACAAAGGCCAAGAGGATTCTTTTAAAACCAGATTTATAAGGCAGTGTGACATTGTATACTTGTGTGTGTTGACATAATTGACAATAAATACTTTCATGTACTAGAAATGTAACTAATACTACTTTTGATAATATTAATATTAATAATAATACAAAAAAATCAGCTTTTTAAACTATATTATATTATGTGCTGTCAAATGATTAATTGCAATTAATCCAAAATATGTTTTTGTTTACATAATATATTTATGTGTGCTGTGTATATGAGTTTGTACAGTGTATATTTATTATCCACATATAAATATACACATGCATCTATACAAATTCCAGGGAAAAAAATATGTTCATATTTTATATACACTTAATTATAATATAAACTATTTGAATATAAATGTAGACATGTAAATATTTTCAAAATACATGTTGTATGTATGTGTATTTATTTTATACATAATAAATATACACAGAACACACATATGCAAACAGAAATCTTTGTTTTGGATGCGATTAATCACAATTAATCATTTGACAACACTGCGGTTGAAATCCAGGGCGTGGAGAACTGGTTCCGAGGTTAGGGCTTCTTTGAGGGCCTGGAACGCCCTCTCGGTCTGCTCCGTCCACTGTATCTTCTCGGGTAGCCCCTTCCTGGTCAGGTCTGAAAGAGGGGCAGCTAGAGTGGAGAAGCTGGGGATGAATCACAGATAATAACCCGCCAACCCCAAAAAGGCTCGTACCTGGGATTTCGTCGAAGGTCGGGGTGTCTCCTTGACCGCCAGGACTTTCTTTTCTTGTGGTCGGACGAGTCCTCTTCCTATAGTGAATCCCAGGTACTTCACTTCCGACTGGGCAAGATTGCATTTGCGGGGGTTGGAGGTGAGTCCAGCCTTCCTGAGCTCAGACGGCACCCTCCGCAGCCGCTCCAGGTGTTCGTCCCATGCCTCCGAGTGGACCACTACATCGTCGATGTAAGCCGCTGCATACTCCTGGTGAGGCCAGAGAACAATGTCCATGAGCCGCTGGAACGTCGCTGGAGCTCCGTGAAGGCCAAAGGGAAGGACCCGGTACTGCCAGTGCCCGGAAGGCGTTGAAAAGGCGGTTTTCGGCTTGGTAGTGTCCAACTGAGGAACTGCCAATACCCTTTTGTCAGGTCTAGGGTGGTGATATAACGGGCCCTTCCCAGACGTTCCAGCAGCTCGTCCACTCGGGGCATGGGATAGCCGTCGAATTAGGAGACTTGTCTTCGGCCTGGTTGCCGCACACGATAATTGACTGGGCCTATCCTCTCCTCTACTGTGTAGGGCCCTTGCCATTGGGCCAGGAATTTGCAGGCAGAATTGGGGACCAGGACCATCACTCGATCGCCCGGTTGGAACTCCCGCGGTTGGGCCACCCTGTTGTAGTGACGCTGCTGGGCTTGCTGGGCTTGGACCTGGTGTTCCCGGACTAATGGCATGACCCAATCTATCTTCTCCCTCATGGCGCGAACATGCTCAACGACGGTGTGGTGGGGTGCCGGCTGCTGTTCCCAGGCCTCTCTGGCGACGTCGAGGAGTCCTCAGGGTTGGCGGCCGAATAAGAGCTTGAATGGGGTGAAGCCTGTTGATACTTCTCTGATTCCAAAGAGGACATAGGGAATGAGCTTGTCCCAGTCTTTGCGATCCTCGGCCGCCACCCGCCGGAGCATCTGCTTGAGGGTTTTGTTGAACCGCTCCACTAGCCCATCGGTCTGGGGATGGTAAACTGAGGTCCTGATTTGTTCAACTTTCAGCAGCCGGCACAGGTCTGCCATTAGCCGGGACATGAAGGGGGTCCCCTGGTCAGTCAGGATCTCAGATGGGATTCCCACGCGACTGGCCAGCAGGATTCATAACAGCCGCTGAGCCCTTGTCAACGGTCCATTCTGTCATGAGAGCGAGGTGAGGAGATGTGCGGGTTCAAATGCAGGCTGTTTATTGAAAGGCACAGAGCAAAATAGACAGGCTTAAGGTTGTTACCGGCAGAGAGGAGTGGAGGAGGCAAAGCGCGAGAATGGTCAGAGTCCAGGCGTGGGTCGATTGGCCGAGTGGCAAAAGACATGCAATGGATTGTGACAATCAGACAAACACTTCCGGGTTTTATACACATGAAACTGGGTCAATGGGTGGAGCTAGACAATGAATTGCTATGGTGACAAATGAGTAATGAGAGTCCGGGATGACAACAGAATGAGTTTGTGAGAGTGAGTCCAGGCATGAAAACAGATGTAAAACACCGAAAGTTCGCAGGGCACTGAAGTGCCATCCCCTGAACTGGACTGGCACTTCCAGCTGACTGTGACATTTCCATTCTACACTAAAAAGTGCAAAAAATTATAAAAAGGCTGTTAGTCTATCAATTTCATTATCTCGTCTCGTGTCTCAAGATTTTATGGATAGTTAAAAACCTTTTGCGTTTTTTATGACTGAATTCAAGTGTGTACTATCTTTTTCTTCACGCAGTGCCTATCCATGTTCGATCGGCCAGCTGCAAAATGAGCAGGCTTCAACATGCAACCAGTCCCTCAGATGAAGAACAAGTTAATTGTTTCTCAAGTAAGGGATTGAGTTTGTGACCAATTCCTAGTCTTCACAAGCTCTCCGCTTAAAGCCTTCTCCCTTCAGTCCGTGCCAAGAGAGCTGATTCACACAATGCTGCATTGAGATTTCAGCTTCGGTAAGACTCGACGGCGACTGGCTGTTGTAATCCTCCTCCACCTCATTTCATTAGCCAAGAGGACTAAAGCGATTAACAACACACAGGCCAATCTGAAGAAAGAAGAAAAGCGCACAAAATGCCTAAAAATACAAGGTGCTTTGAACACATACACCACTCTGCATCGCTCTCTCGTTTCTGAACCGTCTTTTTGTCAAATCCCAGGATTAGGTGCCATCAAAGAGCGAGAAGTATTACAAATCGATTTTCATAATGGACTATTGTTCTCCTCCGAGTCAAACTTTGGAGAAAAAAAAATAAACTTAATGTGCAAAACAGTCACTGCTGGCAGATCTATGTACAGTTGATTGTGGCTAATCAGAGGCTAAATTTGATTTATTACAGTTGATTGTGGCTAAAAGAGAAAACATTGTTTTCATAGGTGTCTTATTAGCACTTAGCGTGATGATTTCAAACTTTTCCTGAATTTTCTCAGACTCCGTAAGTAGCTCTACTGATGCGGGTAAAAGGCTGTCGACGGAGCTGAAAAGCCAGGCGTTCTCGTTTTGGCAGGGTAGTTTTTAATATTACTGATCTGAATAATAGTGTATTGCGAATGCTTTTTACCACAGAGCCAATTGAGTTTAATGTAGTCAATCATAGATTAGCACAAGCCTTTTCATTTCACCCTGACATTTGCGCATAGCGGATGTTTTAGTAATAAAGGGACTTAACAAGACAGAGTTGAATATGTGTTTGCTTTGTTCATGAAGCTTTGTTAACCTTTCTAGAAATAAACAGATGTTAAAATGAACCTGTACTTTCTTTCTGCTGTAAAACCTTCTTGTATATGGAAGACCAAGAAGAAGTGGCTAGCATATTTCTTCATGAGAGCAAACACTTCCAGCTGAATCCAGCTCTGGAATGAGCTGTCAAGGGAAATGAGGATGAATAGTTTGAGCTCAGTGTGGGACACAAATCCTTCAACCGTCAACCTGCTGGCTAACGCTAAAATTAGCAGTAACACAGAGCCGTCATTTTGCACTGGTGAAACGAGGAACTGTTTCTACCTGTTTTTACCTTTCTGCTGCTACAACCTTTGTTGAAGACTGTTAATATTCCTGCATGTCTCGATGACCAAACACTGTTGTAGCCCAATCCTAGTATATATAGAGCAAATTCAAATGTGAATGCTTGTTTTTCTGCAACACTTTATTTTAGGGTCTCTTAACTAGTTGCTTATTAGCATGCAGTGTTAGCCATTCATTAGTAAAAATCACGCACATTTTAATGCCTTATTCCCTAATCCTACCCAATACCTGAACTTGACAACTATTAATAAGCACCAAATGAAGAATTTGAGCAAAAAGTCACATTTAACAATGAATAAGTATTCCCTATTCTAAAGTATCACTTTTTTCTGATAAGAACAAACAAAGAAAAAAGAAAAGAAAAAATAAGTTTAACCTTCTGGTGTTAGTTACTAAAATAATATGATTTGGTTGTTTTGAATTTTTTACTTCATTTAAATGGTATGAAACGGATTTGGTGCTTCGATGTGTTGAATGGTTGTGAATAAAATAGTGACACTTGTACTGCTCCTGGGGAACAATTGGCTTTGGTATGCATTGGAAAAGGATTGGAAGCAATGCTTTTCTAGTGGAAATGTTTGGTACTGCACCCAAACTAAATATTACTGTCAGTTCATTTTTCGTCATATCAACTGAAATACTAGATTTATTGTTTGATTTTAGTTGAACAGTACAATATGGCATTTTTAAAATGCAACACTTAAAGGGTTACTTCACCCCAAAATAAAGATTTTGTCATTAATCACTTACTTTAATGTCGTCTCAAACCCATTCACTCAGCTTCACTCATCTTTAGAACAAAATTTAAGGATGAAAAATGTTTGACTGAAAACCGGGAGGCTTGTGATTATTCCGATTGACGGCCAAGTAATGAACACTGCTGAACGCAAACTATGTAGACTCTTCTGTGTCAATCGCGCCAAAGGGATGCACTGTTTTTGTTCAAATGTGTAAATAAACATAGAAAACGTATCTTTGTGTTGTGGCCAACTCAGAAGAGAGTATGCACTTCGCGTTCAGCTAATACTCTCCAAAATGGCACTAAAGTGACGTGGAGGGACAAAAAGGAGACAAATTGTTGAATACTGTAAATGTTGTTACTTTTATTTTATTTGAAAAAGTATTCTCATCACTTCAAAATGTTATGGCTGAAACACTGATGATATGGACTATTTTGACGATGTCTTTTATGCTTTTCTGGACCTTGGCAGTCAATGGGACAGTCACAAGCTGGTTTTCATCCAAAATATCCTAAATTGTGTTCCAAACATAAACTTAGCTTTTACAGGTTTGCAATAACATGGTCATAAGTGATTAACTCCAAAACTTTCATTTTGGGGTGGAGTAACCCTTTAAGGTAAAATACTTTCAAATACGTCTCGTCAAGTTTTTCAAATAAAAAACACATTCTGTTTGAATAGTTCTTAAGCCAGTGTGAGCTTGTTTAAACCAACCTCAGGAGGAAAGTGTAACTATTTTACAAGGTGTTCATTTCTAAGAATTTGTTTGATGTGATTTATATGCAAACATACTATTTTTTTGTCAGTGGGGGGTCTTAGCAGATTGTACGAAAACAAGTGAGATTCATAATTTGAATTGGCACCAGTTTGCCAAAATGTATAACAGTTATAAAGAGATAGTTTTGCAACATAACATGGCATTATAAAATAACAGTTGCATGCCATAAAATATATAAGCCAGTGACTAAAACTGCCTCTACTGAGAGAAGACCTCTATTCTGTCAGCATTTACAGCTGCTCTCATTGACAGAGGAGTAATTTGAACTCCATGTCCCAGGGGTCCACTCTTTTACTTCCTGCTCCACGAATAAGCAGCGTATCGATTAGTTATCAGCTGGTAATTGGGCCACGATCTCTCTTTCTCTCTCTCTCTCTCCCTACCCTTCGCTCTTGATCTCCTTCTGTCTTCCCCTGAGAAGTGTGATGGCCATGAAAAGCAAAGGATATCCCCACTGATGCTGATAAATATCCCACCGAACAAAAGATCCTCCCCAAACAGCTGTTACATCCCACTTATGACTCCTGTTCTATCTCTCTTCACATTTGTACACATATCCCAGTTTCAAAACATTAGGACAATGGATAACAGTCTTTTTTCATTGAAGTAGTAAAGAGAGATGTAAAAACAACAGAAATGTCCTAGTGAGTGGATTTGGGTGAACTCCTACAGTACAGGCATTTATACTGCTCTACTCTCTAATATCATTGTAAATATTATAATGTCTGATTATTTTTTAGAATTTTGTTTAAGCAATTGTGGCGCCATTATTTTGTGAATTAGAGTATTAGTTTCAATTAATTATAATTAAATGTATAGTTTTTAAATTTATTTAAAATTACCCATTTTGCTAACTGTTAAGCTATGGCTTTAAGTTATTCCTAAAGTTATTCATAAACGCATAAATTACTTCATGTGAACTGGGAGGCTATAATACGAGGCTAAAAGTCTGTGTGAAATGGCACAAGCATTAAAAATGTTGTGACTGATTTACTCTTAATGTTTATTTATCCAGAGTCGGAATTTAGACATTTTGAGAGCCAAAAAGGAAATGAGGCAGATAAAACGAGCACATGCGTGTGTGAACTCTTCGCAGAATAATCCCCACCGTGAACCAACCAGACGCAACATGCCAAAAGAGCCATTTACTTCCCAGACAAACGACTTTCTGAAGCCACCGCTGCTCCTTGACTCTTCTTTAAAACCACATTTGACAAGGATCTCATTTTGCTGCTCAATATTGCCATCATCAAACAGTCAGCTGCTTTAACCAACCTGTTCATCATTTCAGCATCACTACAGCTCTGTGGTTCAATTACCCTTCCGAAGAGTCACCTATTCTGTGAGTAACTCTTGACTGGACTAAGAGTTTCAAGATAGGAATAGATTCACATCAGATTATCTGATTTATTCAAAACCAGTTCTCAATGTTAAATTTTACAGTTCTTCAGAAGTAATTCAGGTCAGAGAACTTTGAAGCACCACTTATCATGATATTAGCAAGAAAGAAAGATGGAGTGTTCCTAGATCAACATCCATGTTGGTACTTAACATCAATCAATCAACCAACCAACCATGAATCATACAAATTATAGGAGTTAAGTTTTACAACATCTTTGTTAGGAATAAGATTGGGTTTATATCATATACTGTTTGTTTGTCCTACTACACCGGTGTCCAAACTCAGTACTCAAGTATCTTCTTGGCTGCTTTGTAGGTTTACTAGGTATCAACAATATAATGCAGTGAGATTATTGTCTGCAAAAGGAGTCTGACAACAGCCAGTGCTCCACACAGCGATCTGATCCAATCATTATCAGTCTGTCTGGAATAACATGAAGTAATACAACAAACCGAGACAGACTAAATCCAGAAGAACTGTGGCAATGTCTCCAAGATGAAGAAAAAAACCTACCTGCAAAGCTACAGAACTTTTTAGACACTCATGTAAAAAGGCTGTAATATGAGGGTGCTTTCAAAAATAATGCCATCAATTAACTTCTATTAATTAAATCAAATAAATATTTGTTAAAACAGCTTCTGTTCCAGAGTACACTTGCCCATAGTTTTTATTGTTTGTTTTACAGACCTGGCCACCTGCTAGTATACCACTCTCTGTTATTTTGTCAAGTTTATAGTGTAAAGGCAGATATCACACTGTAAAAAAATTACAGTGATTTTAACAGTAAAAAAAGTGAAACTGCTACAATAAAAACCTATTAAATGGTTAATGGTAAATTCCTGTGAAATTTACAGGGGAAAACCGTAAACTATTTCAAATTGTAATGCTCAGCTAGGAAGGAGGCTGGAGAAGGAAGGAAAGTTTAACAAGTTTATTGAATATTAAAAGGATTAAAGTCAATGATGCTTGGATGCTCGTTTGCTTAACTCCTTAGGAAAGTGAGTGATCTCCAGGTAATATCCTTTATCCATACAATGGTATGATCAATCTCCGGATAGATAAGCTTTCCTTACTTTCACCTTTCCAGGGCAGATGGTGGTGAACTTTGTGTTGTGGCGAGACAGGGGAGTACAACAGGTAAGTATTAACAGGTAGGTGTTTAGTTTGTCTCACGTAAAGGTGGTGAAGGAGATTGTGGTGGATTCGATGACTCGGTGAGCAGGATATGCACCAGTTCAGTGAACCTTCTCACAGTACCCAGGTGAACAGCGTGATCTCTATGCAAGCAGTAGCAGGTAAGTCTGTAACTCAGATTGCAGTGGTCAAGACGTAGTATATGTGACAGGTGAGGCATTAGGTAAGAATGAGTAGATATTACCTTGATCTCGGCCAAAGTGTTACTGATGAGCTGGGCTTTTAAACACGCTCACCATTGGGTTCAGGTGGTGGTAATCCGCAATCAGGTGAGTGAGTGTGCATGTTTGGCTGGGATCAGTGCAGGCCGATGGTGTGATACAAATTTTGTTTGAATTTCATGTTTTTATTTGAAAAACTATGTCTCTTCATAGTTTTGTTCTTATCATTTATGTGTATTAGGGTTGTATGTTATATATAACATTGTTAAATGAATGTTTATTGCATATTTCAGTTTAATAAGTCACCATAAGGGTGTTTAGTGTTTGTGTGAATGACACTGAGCAGCTTGTATATATATTGATATTTAAAAGCTGCTTGTGATGGGCGTTGGTTCATCATGTGACTTTTTCATCACCACTTGTCTACATTTGGTGCTTATCAGTGTATTTCAAATCTACAAAACAGATTTCAGTACCAGATTGGTATATTAACATTATATCAATTAATGAAATTATGGTATCTAATTGTAAACTTTACTTAAAACTATAAAACCTAAAATGTTGTTACCATTTTTTTTACGGTTGAATACCGTATTTTTTACAGAATTGTTTTTTTAGTGTTATGTATCACTTTCAATAGAAGATGCAAGGCTTTTACTGTATTCATGCTGAAATTGGTGACTTGTCTAAATGTCTAAAATTGTAGTAATTTTTTTCTGTAAGGTATCTGCTGTTTTATTCCAGTATTGTATTTCTTATACTCTTTACATCTCTAAACATTGCACAATCCTAATCCTACTTGGCACTACAAACACTGGCCCATGGATGGTTTTATTTTAGCTATTTGTGGTGTTTAAAGGTTTTCCCATAACATCAGTTTATAGAACCCCTTTTAGAATTGTTATGCATTCATAAACCCAACCCACACGGCTCTCCAGAAGTTAATTCAAAAATAATTTTCAACAATGCAGTTTATACATGCATTTGTCTCCAATTATGCAAGCCCACTATACTGAAAAGACCCTAAATCATCTCTGCATGTCTTACATAATCCATAAATAATGGTTTTGTGTATGTTTACACCCTGCTGCGTGATATGATTCATATCTCGTATTGTTGCTGCTGTTGTTCACAGTCCTGTCCGCGTTTTAAATGACCGTTCAGATGGCCGATGGGGGAGTATTTGAGAGCTGACACAAATGCATTTGCGGATTGTATATCTCCCCTGTTTATGTGTGCTGTTACAGTCTTACATGCTAGCAGGTGATAGATGGCCGCCACGTGGCCACACATGCTGAGCTTGGCCATGTGTTGACGCAGTGCTTACAAGAGTCTTTACGAGAATATGGATGAGATTTGTGAACTGACCAAGGAACAAATTTGTGCTGTTTATTGTCCAAATGAACAAGACTACACTAATGGGAAGAAAGCAACTCTAGTTTAGCACTGAAACAGGTACCTTTCCTTACCTTTTAAAGGTCTGGATTAGGGTTATTTATGTCTTTATGCAAATGTGGCTCCGAGCTGAAGACAAATCCAGGGTTCTTGACTAGACTGTAGCAGAAATGGATCTAATTTCTCCCCAAGCAGTGTTTGAGGTTTCGGAATTGGATGTGGATATATTAGCTGATGATTTAATAGACCAGACTTCCAAAGATGTAACTTTTTCATTACAGATTATTACAAAACTTTAGCTATATTTAAAAATTAGTGGTATTTCCATTAACTGCTGTTATGCGACTAAACGCCATTTTTTCCTCTTGCGATAAATCATGACAAGGTTTACGTATGTATCACAGCCACTGCACTAACCATTATTTTTAACTGAAGGAAACGTAGATATATCTTTGACTTTATCACCATTATCCATGCATGCTTAATACTTAATACTTTGGATGTACAGTCCATGTACAGCATGAGGTGTTTCTCTGAGGTTATAATAAATTAAAGAATTATTGTGTGACTTTTACATATGGCAGATGACTTGTAAATGTGAAAAAACCTGTTTCCATAGCCGTTTTGTGATTTATTGCTTTTTCAAATTGTCTGAAAAACGACCTCATGCGAGCACAAAAACTATACATGCGCATTTTGAAGGATAATAAAAAAAAAAACGTGTCTTACTGTTCTGTATCTCACAAAAAGCCTCACTGTAAGATAGCAATGCCTGAACAAAATAAAATAAACACTAAAAAGCTTTCAGGTAAAAGCTGCTCACACACTGGATGTGAATTGCCGTGAGATTGGTCTGATCTCAGAGAGCAGCTAAACACCAGGCTGGGACACCAGCTCAAACCAGCTTAGGTTTGTTTTTTTTCCCTAAAGTTTTAGTTTATCTTCATGTCAATGAAGTGAAATTATGTGTGATGTGTAATAAAATTGGGATTGTTTTACCAATTACAAATTACAGGCTTCACTAAAGACTTGTTGCGATCTGAGAAACACACCCTCTCTTATTATATATCAGTCTGTCTCTCTCCACCCTATAGACCACATTCACATTCATCCACTATATGGGATCTCTGCAGTCTAACAGAGTCATATCCCAGTGTTCAATCTGGAGCCGGTCCAAACTTCTCCAGCTAATCAGGAGCGGAGGTGTTAGAGGAGTTAAAGGACTAGAGTGGCTGCTACAACACACATATTTTCTCCACAAAAAACTGCAGAGGATCCAGAAAGCAGATGCATGAGTGCAAAAAACCCAAGAGCTCCACAGGCTTCGCCTTCAGGGACTATGTGGCTCACACACACATACACACACACACAGGCTGGATGGGACCCAAACATCAGTCATTCATTTTCAGACATTAGAGATCTGTCCAAACCATCTGCAGTGTGTGTGTGTGTGTGTGTGTGTGTGTGTAGGCGTGGCAGTGTGTAGTTCGGCTTGCTGAAACTAGAACCTACTGTTGCTGCTTTACATGTCAATCAACATCTGTGGGAATTCACTTTTTGCAGCACATTTTTCATATCAATGAATCCAACTCTGCGTATACACACACACACAGTGGATGAAATCTTTTTTCCCAGTGGACTGAGTCTCATTTTAAAATGCCCTCGATGGCAGCGGGCCAAACAGGGTCTCTTATGGGTAGTCTGAGCGAAAAATCACTCGTAACGTTTCAGAAACATTAATGTAATGCCAGCTGCTGCCAAATGCTATTCTAGCACACTATTTATTACTCAAACTTGTTACTTTCACAGCCTCATGGCTTCAGCAGGGTTTTGCCCAGACATTCCCTTTTACTGAATGTTAAGATAGAAAGAATTTAAAGACTCTTTAACTATTGTTGCAAAGAATCTTTGCTATTTTGTATTATCATTACATGGCTATTTAGCAGTAGTATGTATATAAACCTTCACACTGATTGCTTAATTTATTTATCCAATGTAAAATTCATTTAGTTTCAGGTCCACACACTCAGTACTACTCAAAATTGCTTATATATCCTGTCGAAATTGTTGTGCATAAAAGAAAGAAAACAGCAAACTGCATTCGCTTTAATCTATAAAACATATTTAATTACTCTGAAAACTGCGCCGTTCATGTTTGTAACTGTTATTTGGTGTCATGCAGAGACTTGTAGGAAGACGCTGGACTTCAGAAAACTCTTGATTTTAGACTTAACTTTTAACATATTCAAAATATGTTATTTTGCTGGTGCTAGAAAGTTTCAATGAAATCAGTTCAGTGAATAAATCAGCGGTGGCAGCTGTTGCATAACTCTTGGCAGAGTGCTGTAATAAATAACTATTACCTGACAATTCTAATAAACACATAATGCATGAAAAAAATAGAGCAGATATGAATCACCTTTCCTGGCCAACAGTTGAGGATGTTCTTAAGGTCATGAGCAAAGTGTAGGTCAACTTTTAAGTCTGTTTCACTAGCAAAATATATGATTGTATGTTACATGTTTGGTATTTCCTAAATTATGAGGATCAAATGTCTCCATAAGGACAGTAATACCAGTAAATCTTGACATCGTGTGGAATTTTTTTGGCTTATAAAACAAAGAATGAAGTTTTATGAAAATCTAAACCAACATAAATTTTATGTTTTGTGTGTTTACAGGAAGGGGGCAGAAAATACAGTTTGTACACAATACAAATCATTGCGCCTATGAAGAGTCCCCGTAATGATAGGAATGAAGTGTGTGTGTGTGTGTGTGTGTGTGACCTGGTCTGGAACTCACCTACATGTTCTGTGGGCTGAATAGGACGGGTTTTTCTGGTTCTTTCCTGCGCCAGTGCCTCATAATGCTCTATTGTGTTTGGGTCAGCTAAGCTCGAGCATGAGCCGAGTGTGAGTCAAGCACAGGCTTTGTGAGACCAACTTGGACATCAGCCATGTGTTAAAATGCTAGTTTTCCTGGCATCTTTGCTTTTTTTTGTGGCAATAAAACATTAAATAATGTGAACTGCCCAGTGTTCAAACCTTTTTATCAAGAACCACGTTTGGCTTGGTTCTTGATTCCCTGTCCATATGGCTTTTTGAAAAAAAATAAAAACAGCATATGCTAGTTTAAGCTTGTTATGAGCTTTTAATATAAAAAAGGTTCTTCCTTAACAAATGTAAAAGCCATTTCACACCATCTCCTCTAATGTAAGTCCGTTCACTCGGCCGCCATATTTGCAACACCTTCGGCGAGCTCAGACAAGACCAATGTTGTGCAAATTACTTCCAAACTGTAATATATTATATATTACTTGTTACTGCTATTTAAAAGTAATGCCTTACATTACAATATTACTGATTCAAAATTGTAATGCATTACATGACTCCTGTATTACTTTTGAGTTACTTTCACCAAAATAACTCCAGAGAGCGTGCCGTCAGTGCAGATGAAGAGATCTGCATTCAAATACACACAATAGACTAAAGCTCGTCACAGCGTCAGCAATAGTATCATTACCAGGAATGTGTCTGAGGAAAAAAGTAGGAAGATATTTAAATTATTTAGTGTTTTCTGAGTCCGTGCCACAAAGCTAAATTTCCTGGCTCGTCATCTCCTCTGACGCACCTTAAGACATCTTCATAGATTATTACATGGGTCATTTAAAGCTTTTTTAATTCATGTCTTTTTTTGTTTTTTGTGATTTATTTTTTTTTTTGCGTGGACACACAAATAAAAGTAGACCCTTTACAGTTCTGAATGAGGTATTACTCTTACCTTTAGCCTATCAGAATAAAATGACGCCGTCTGCCTTTTTGTTTCCACTGGGAAAAAATGCAAGTGGTTGCACTGCTTCCTCCGTGTGCTGCAAGAGCCTGCTTTATTCTCCGCACATTCATAAGTGAATATACCATCATACCATCGCACGTGTTATTACAGCGCAGGTTTAATGTTTGAATGGTGTTATATGCTTGAAATGATTTATTTTAGGCAAGTTGTGATGATTTGAAAAGGTTAAACTACTAAAAAAACGAACAATACTTTTAAAAAAAAAAAAACGTAATATTTAATGAACAAAAATGCTCCAAGCGTTTTTCTAAATTACCTTAATAAAAAAAAAAACTAAACTAAATATTATTATTTTGCCATCATACAAAAATCTGAACTATTTTAATAGCTGAAACAGTATGAGCTGTTTTGGTAGAAGTACCACAGTCCTGTGCGAGCCGGGTGGAGCTTATAGCCTCGGACCTGGAACACAGAGGCTGAAATCATTCCCACTGTTGGGCCAGTAGCCTCGCGACACTTCTGTAAGACCTGCCCTAAATACACCTTCACTTGACCGCTTCACTCATACAAGGTGACACATGGATAATAACTGACCACAAACAGAAAATAGAGCTGACTCGCGGCATTTTTTATACATTAATGTGGTGTCTTGCTGATTTTTGAATTAAAATCTATTAAAAACACTGCTCATTTGTGATTTTTTTTCTACTATGGGAGAACACAAATGAGCTGCAAACCACAAACACATTAAAAACTCCTTAGGTTTTAGAAACCCTGCGGCAGATCAAGCATCCTTGTTGGCACCTGAGCCCAGCTCTACCCATGATGACCCGGCCATGCCTGCTGTCAGCGGCCCCCTTCGCTTCAGACTAATTAGCAGGAGAGAGTGGATTTATGGCTAGCGAGGGATGATGCAGTGTGTGAGGTGTCCTGTAGCTGGAGCGGGGCGGCGGTGACGGGGTCAGAGCCGAAGATCTCGCCTCTCTCCTGCTCTCTAATAGCTCAGGTGGGAGATGTTTATTAATGAGCGTCTCCGTGGCGATGCGTGCCACATAAATAACAGAGCGGGGCACATTGCTTCCGATCTCCACCAAATGAATCATCCGCACGTTCTTTCCCACGCTAACACTAAGGAGTTTTATATGAGTGGGTCACAGTTAACACAATGAGTAAACTAAATAATAACACTGTGAGTAATAAGGAATATTAGACTGTGGGTTTGCGAGCAAACCCCTCACCTGAGTGTTTAACTTCAGCACGTAACTCATGCTGCACTGCAGTGAGTGATGACTCAAAACACTGTTTGCTCAAGAAAAGGAGTGCTACAGTTTTCTTACTGAACAAGCTTACAATTCTTGCCTGGCAGAAAATAAAACAAGTGAAAACAATCTCACAGGCTTATATTGAGGGGAACCAACCCAGATCTAGAGACCTGAATATCATAGGCTAAAACTGAAAAGCAATAATTTCACACGCTACAGAAAAAGGGCACCTTAAAGTGCTCACACGAAATTGACTCCAGACTTTGGCATTAGCGTGATGCTAAGCTAACACTGTATTAAGCATAAAAATGCACATGTCTAACACTTGCAATTGGTTACAATGGTGTTTGCTCTTAAATGTTTCTAAGCTAACTGTGTACTGTGTGCTACTAAGCATAAAATTACATACCAGTCATTTTCCAGTTCCAATAGTGTTTGCTGTTAGCATGTTGCTACGGTAACTGTGTTAATATGCTAATATGTATAGAATTATACTTTTTATACTTATAGAATTATATATTTTCTGCTATTAAACTCAGACAAGACAGAGATATTACTGCTGATTTGACCAAAAAACAATACACAACATCTCTTGACTTACAAATTAGATCTAGACGGATGCCCTGTTACTTCCACTACAATCAAAAGTCTGGGTGTTATATTAGACAGCAACTTGTCATTTGAAAGCCATATTTCTCATGTTACAAAAACAGCGTTCTTCCATCTTAGAAACATTGCGAAGCTACGAAACATGTT
>JAUYWG010000066.1:14660713-14679375 GCA_034779775.1 Enteromius afrohamiltoni | reverse complement strand
TTTTCCCATAAATGTGATCAATTGTGCTTCTTTTGATCCAAGAATATTACTTCAACGTATTGTACATCGAGTAAAATTCTCTAAACTAACTAATCTAGTGCAATACATAAACAACACAAAAAAAGAATTGATCTCATTAAAGGTATTTGCTCAGGCAAGCAAGGCTGTGGAACCAGTATGGGCGAGTATAGCAGCAAAACAGGCCAAAACATCCCATAGACCTGCACTGCTAGAGGATCTCAAGGCATATTGAGACTCGGTGGGCTGTAATTAAGCAATAACCAGAACCTCACACCCCAGCAACCACTCAAAACTCCCTTATCATAATGCTAGTGTGTTTGCCTCTTCACATTCAAACACCCCTGATACTTCTTTAGAAAATGTAAAGAAAGGAGTTTACATTATTATCACTTTTATTGATCAGCCAAAATCCCACTGCAGTACAGACCGTTTCTGAGTGGACTAATATTGATTGCTGTTTAAATATGAATTAGCTTCTAAAAGGCTTCTGAGGCTTTAGAAAGCGATGGAGCTGTTTTCACGTCTTCAGTTCAGACGGAATAAAATCCTCCACCTGGATCGTGTCTTTCTGAGCAAGGACATCGCCGCTTGGATGGACACAAGAGGAAAACGAGAAGATGCACAGGTTTTGAAGGCCCGGCGACGCTTGTGGAAAAAAAACAAATCGCAAGCTCTCGCTCACAGCTGAGGCCATTGCTCAAAACAATGGGAGAACTCAGTAATGGTTACGATAATTAAATGTATGTGGATGAACTGTAAATCATACAGCCCGTTATTTTTAAACAATATTCATCAATATTCTCGAGGGGGGTGAATTCAGAAAGGTCATAAAATCTCTCATTAACAAAGACCTTGGTAATGTGCTTGTATGAACATGAAGAGCCAGGAAATGGGATATGATGAATCTTAGTAGATTAGAGGAAGTCTCTCTCTCTCTGCCATTGATCAGAAGGGTCTCCCGTGCCCACAGCAATCGCTGATACTCATCAAACACTCTGAAAGGAAGCAAACACTCTTGAAATGTTAACAAATCAAGTTCATTTTCATTAAAATGTCCTCGTCTCCACAATTACAATGGTTATACAATAATACAGAGGGCGTGATATGTGATAGGACCCTGACCTTACAAACAAGAGGTGCTAACATCTAAAGTAACCAGATTTGAGTTCAAAATAATACTTAACATGAATGGATCAAGCTAAATACATTAATTAATAACAGCAAAATTCATGCAGGGATTATTTTAGTATCGCTGATATACTGCTATCATTTTTGTTCATTAGATTAGATTTCATTAGTTTTATTTTTTTCTGCATTAATGTTCACTTCAGTTAAGGTTTTAGCAATTTTGTTTTTGTCCATAAAGATTAAATAAAGTGTTGCCCCAGTTTTTGGACGTGCTTATCTGCCTGCATTTTTCCAGTTATTAAAAAAATAAAGGAAAGTATGAAACCAGTCAAAAACATGATCATTTTAGGTATTATGCCTTCAATTAAAATAAATAAAAATCATTAAATAATAAAAATCAAACAAAAATCATTGCATTATTTCAATTTACAATAATTTATATATATTTAAATTTTATATTTTTTATTATAATACTACATATATGCATGTGTGTGTATACACAAGTGCTGTCAAATGATGAATCATGACGAGTTGCATCCAAAATAAGTTTTTTGTTTACATCATTTTATATATATATATTATTTATGTGTTTGTGTACTGTTTATATTTATTACGTATATAGAAATACACAAACACATGCATGTATATGTTTATTTAAAAATTGTAACGTATATGAATATATTAATATATACAAATAAATCATTTTTAAATATATACTGTGTGTGTGTCTTTATATATGCACAATAAATATGCACAGTACTTTTATTGTTTTATAACACAAAACTTTTATTTCGGATTTGATCATTTGACAGCATGTATATGCGTGTATACATATATACAATATAATAATATAATATAATATTACACAATTTACATGATGTATTACACAAGTGAAAAGAATGAATCCTTAAGATTCAGCTCAACCTAATACAACCGATACAACCTAGTAAACACCCTTCTTTCATCAGGTGATGTATTCGAAATGACACACATGCGCACACACACACACACGGTGGATTTATAAGTCATGACAGCACATAAAATCTCAATCTCATTTGTTTTATTCATGTAAACAGTATGTTGGGTTTCACCCCACAGCATAAGCAGAGTGGAAGTATTTCACAGCATCAGTGTTAGCTGTAAGACGTCAATTAGCAGATGCCTTTCATCTGAAGTGCACTAATTGCAGGACCGTTATGTTTACATGGTTATGATATCAATATACCACTTCTGAGATATGTTAAAGTGACAGAAAACATTGTGGGACATCAGGGCAATGCTAATTATATTTCCATTGCTGTAAAGAAAATAGTCAGGAATATATATATATCTTTTTTCATATCTGGGACTCTTTATTTCTCTTGATTGTTGAGCGGTTATACAGTCAGAGGGGACATAAATTCAATATTTATTCAGAACGGCCTCCAAAGGCTTTTGTTGGGTGATCTAATTAATGAAATAATATGTTGATTTTCTAGGTTTGGGTCCCCAAGAACAGTCACTGAGACTAAGAGAATATTTACTTCCTTTTGGGACTCTGGGCTTGCATTTATTTTTATTTTTACGCTGGCGGCTTTGTAGTTTGCGTGTCTTCCTGGAGTGGCTTTCCCACAGAGAGCTCGACCACATTTCAATATCTCCTGTGAGAATCGGCGTCTTTATTGTCTGCTCTCATGAGCTAAGGAGAAATCCTGTTTATGAAGAAACCCTCCAGCAAAGAGTGGCGTTTTGAGCACTTAAAGAGATACACGTGTAGTGCTTGTGCATCAACAGCACAATACAGAAGTACAACAAAAAAATAGTTTCATATATTCTTCACACCACTGTAATTCATTATTTATTAATTGCATGCTGTCCATTGATATTGCTAATTAATATTAATATATGAATAATATATTACTAGTACCTAACGCCATTCATCTGGGACATAAGCATTAATGGAAAATGTGAAAAAAATATCTATAGGTCATTGAAGAAAAATATAGTTTGGTCATCAACGACAAACAACAAAATAATAATTCATAAAAAAATAATCATAATTTATTAAAATTAATTAATAGTGCAGTTAATTATATATATATGTGTGTGTGTGTGTGTGTGTGTGTGTGTGTTGAGTTCCAATACAAAAGCCGGCCGAAGATTCAGTGGACTACTAGTAAAAAAAAATAAAAACACAATTTAATCAAATGCAATAATAATAAAAATGTGGGACCAAAAATGATTCAGACACTCTGACCTTGCTGAAGTGTTTTTCTTTAAATGCTAATGCAACTTTTTCACCACAGAATGAACAAAATTACGCATACACACACATATGAAAACATATATTAATATGTCATCACAAAACTGCTCTCCAGTGCCTCCAGCGCAGTAAAAACGATCTAAACATGATGTGACACTCAGAGATGAAACACTCCGCTAATGGACAGACGCGGTTCAGCTCGAGCCGACAGGGGGCGCTGTTGAGTTTTGAAAGCGCATGTCCTGTCGCATGTCCGGGCTCCCCGACCACGTTTTGTGGGATAGTGGAGGGGGGAAAAAAATCTAATAAATCAACATATTCACATTAAAACAACATAAAGACGCGTACTCTGTGGAACCCATATGGCCATTTTAATTGCTTTAGTAGTTACATCTGTCACTAATATACGCGTCGTGCGTTTGTTTCTGTCCAATATGGCTAAAAAAATTACTAATAATCTATGATTAAAGATTTTAGTAGGATGCCACAACAGATAACGCAATTAAAACATTACTTGCGTGACATGTATCAACTTCCATAAAGAAAATAAAGTGCTTCTTTTAAGAAATGTCAGTAGTAGTCCTTTAAACAAGCATTAATGGCGTAAGCGTAAAATAGGATTTTAATATTAATAGGCATATATCATTATGAGTGCATACTGTTAGTACGCTTGATTCTAAACAACAGGCATTGTGGGGAAAATACAATAAATGAAAAGATGCTTTACCTGCTTTAAACAGCAAAAAAACAAAAATGACTGTCCATAAAGAGTTAAAGTCGTCGCTTAGCTCTCTCTGTCAGTTCTGACAGTTCGGAAAACTTTTGTTTCTTCTCTAGTATGTAAATTGACCGTCGGATTCAGCGAGCCTATTGGCTACGAGTCCGAGTCAATTTCGTATTTCAAACCTGACGTCAGGGCGGCTATAAAACTCAGCATTGCTTTTATACTCCTATGCTCGGTGATCCTTTAAAAACTCTAGAACAAGCCCGGAGTACTTTTTTTCCCCCCCAGCCAAGCATCCAATTGCCAATCACATACATGTTACGGTCTTCATTTCAACGAAACTATTGAAAAAAAAAGGTCGCCGCGCAGCCATGCAGTGTTAAATGTTCGCAACTCAAACGCGTCGACACTCGCGCACAAAGAGAGAGGAACTGGAGACGCGCGCGCTCCTGCGTCTGTTGCGCGAAAGGCGAAAAGGCGTCAATTGAAAAAAATAAATCGGCGCCGGCGAACCCTTTTTCTCCGCTTTTGAAGAATTAAATAAAGAAATCAAGCTGGCTCACGCTGTCTCGAACCCGACCACTTTGACAGCTGCTCTTCACCCCCTTTGGAGGACTGTCAACAGCAAAAGGATGGCATCAGAACTGGCAATGAGCAGCTCCGACCTGCCCACCAGTCCCCTGGCCATGGAATATGTTAATGACTTCGATCTGATGAAGTTTGAAGTGAAAAAGGAGCCGGTGGAGCCCGATCGCAGCATCAGCCAGTGCAGCCGCCTGATCGCCGGGGGATCCCTGTCTTCCACCCCGATGAGCACGCCTTGCAGCTCGGTTCCCCCTTCCCCAAGCTTCTCGGCGCCCAGCCCGGGCTCCGGGAGCGAACAGAAGGCGCACCTGGAGGATTTCTACTGGATGACCGGCTACCAACAGCAGCTCAACCCAGAGGCTTTGGGCTTCAGCCCCGAGGACGCGGTGGAGGCGCTGATCAACAGCAGTCACCAGCTCCAGAGCTTCGACGGCTATGCTAGAGGGCAGCAGTTCGCCAGCGCAGCCGGCGCTGGAGGCGCCATGGCCGGCGAGGAGATGGGATCCGCCGCCGCGGTGGTCTCCGCGGTCATCGCGGCCGCCGCAGCCCAGAACGGCGCGCCGCACCATCACCACCACCACCACCACCACCCGGCGGGTCACCACCCGACGCCCGGCGTGCAGTCCGGCGTCAACCCGGCCAGCCACCAGCACATGCACCTGGACGATCGCTTCTCGGACGAGCAGCTGGTGACCATGTCCGTGCGCGAGCTCAACCGGCAGCTGCGGGGGGTCAGCAAAGAGGAGGTGATCCGGCTCAAACAGAAGAGGAGGACCCTCAAAAACAGAGGCTACGCGCAGTCGTGTCGCTACAAGCGGGTCCAACAGCGGCACGTCCTGGAGGGCGAGAAGACCCAGCTTCTGCAGCAGGTGGACCACCTCAAGCAGGAGATCTCCAGACTGGTGCGCGAGAGAGACGCGTACAAAGAGAAGTACGAGAAGCTCATCAGCAGCGGCTTCAGAGAAAACGGATCGAGCAGCGACAACAACCCGTCGTCCCCGGAGTTTTTCATGTGAGTTTAACCGGCACTTACTAGAGCAGCGGTGTGCAAAAGTTGCGTAGGCTACGCGCGCGTTGTGTTGGATTGGGCAATCCTCTCACTTTTATTTTTGTCATTTTTTTTTGTGGCAAAATTTAGTTCTAGAAGCTTTAGAGTTTAGCCCACGTTAACTTTTGCTCTGCGCTTATGGACAACAATAGGACATTTCCCATCGCCGAGTTCTGTTGAAACTGTAACATGTCAACGTGCTCTCGTTTGATATTTCCCCATGTTGCATCGCGTTGCGTAACTTTTAGGTTGACATTTTTGGTAAAGTTCGAGGGACACATCCCGCTGGTTTCGTGAGGGCTTTGAAGAAGCGTTTGAACTCATTATAAGTCGAGCGAGATTGACTTTGTGTTTCATTCAAACCTCGTCACATTGTGTGTTGTTGTGAAGAACTCCGTATTTATTTGTGTGTCGGAATCCACATGCTGGTCGTGTCGGTTGCCGAAGTTGTTTCTTTCTTTCTTTTACCTGAACGAACTGAACTGAAATGCCCCGAAACGACATTCATCACATTCTCATTGTCTGGTCCACTTTTTTGGGACTCTTGAGCAAAAAAGTGACATCTTTTCATCCATGAAACATTGCCTCCATAATCTTTGCGACATTTTCTGTACAGCAATTTTAGTGATGAAACATATGTAGTGATTCTGTATTCTGATTATCTTTTTTTGTTTGTTTTTTGTTTTTGTTTTTCTCAACAAAAAGACATTATTAAACCCCTGAAACAATTGTAACTCATCTCAGTGTGATACACTTAACGACTGTGAAAGATTTGCGGGTTGACAAATATGTCACTCCACATATTGCTTGGCTATAAAATATGGTCGATTTAGAACTGTTTATAAATTGCTCTCATTAAAGAGAAGGATATTGCATCAATGAAAAATGAAGGGTTTGTCTAATACGCGCTCAAAATGCTGCATTCAAAACTGTTATTGTAGGAGTTGCATCCAAATATAAATCTTAATTATTATTGAGATATTTCCCTGCTGTTAAACCTTTGCTTCCATCAGGTGGGAATTAAAGCTTTCGGGAAACTTGCATATTAATACAACGTTTTAATATTTCATATCGATTAGGATTGACAAGTAATGGCTGTACACACTGGAGCAGTATATAATTCATCAATAAACGTTAAACACTTAAAAACGTCCTCGTGTTATTTATTAGAGCACGCCTAAAATGCGATGCATTGCATGCTGATTGGGAAATTAAATAAAAGTGCATGCGTTTTTTAATGTCTGCTAGTTTTGAGGAAAGTTCACGACTTCACTTGTTGCCGCGTGACAGTTCACTCGAGTCTGACGAGGGGAGCATATTCTTATTAAATCGGATTTGCTTAAAACGGTATTGAACTAAAATAGCATGTGAGAGACACAATTATTTAAGGGTGAAAAAAGCCAGCATTACTCGGTGTTAGAGCTAGATCCTTGGATAAACATGACCAAATGCGCTCGCACTTATTTGCACGCGCTGTGTGAGTTTATTTCAGAATCTTTCAATTATCCACTAATGACAGATTCGACATAATCTAAAAAAAAAATAATTATTTACAAAAAAAACCTATGTTTAAATAGCACATGGTTTCAGCAGGGTGACTGTTTTATTCATTTTCAGTTTTTTTTTTAAATTTAGTACTGTTACTTGCTTCGCAAAAAAAAAAAAAATCCTCATTTGGTCCACTGCGCAGTTTAAACACATCCTATCACACGAGGACAGTTTAGTTTCGCTGCCCTGGTTAATCATTAATTTATTGAGACTGCTTGCTTTAACTGATATTTAAATAACTAGCATAATCCGCAAAAGCTGTGATTTTGACGAACAGATTCGCCTCTACCTCGCTGGAGCTTCACCAAAGTGCACCTTTAATTTACCGACACTGTCAGTTCGATAAATTATAGCTTTCTCTGGATAAGAATTACCTGACTGTGAGCTTACAGGCTACTAACAATTAATAACTGTATTTCCTTTCTACCAGTCACATTATTAGGCCTATTAGTTACCTCAGAGAAGTCATCAACAGATACCTTCACTTATAGCTCATCAGAACAATGAGTCGTGGTCTGTTTGTGTTTTATAAAGCACCAAACAACATTCATCGGTTTATGATTTGACATTGTCTGCACACCACAACCTCCACTGAAGAGATGAAGTAACAGTGTGTTTCTCAATGTCACGTCTCGTTTTTGTTTTCTCCAACCTTCTTTGACTTTTCAGCTTCTTTATCTCTTCGGGCCCATCGTTTGCTCTCTCAAGCCATCACTATTATCAGCCCCGAAATAATTAGAAGAGTGAGTCAAGCTTCCCCTCTTATTGTCACAGCACACAGGATGTGGGCTCACAGCTGGAAAGAAAGTGAAAAGAAGTGTGTGTGTGCGTGTGTGTGTGTGTGTGGGATGTCTGTATTTAGGGCGTTGGGTGAAAACATAGTGGTTCTTCAGCACAATGATGATTTGAATATCAAGCGGATGACGCACGCATGGCGTTCGAAGGAATTCATGCGCTGGGCTCAGAGCTCAGGGGAAAGGCTGCATGGTCCACGCTGTGGAAAGCACAATGATTTCTTGCATGATTAATAGTGGAGAAAAGACCTTGTTTCTGCTCCTTTAAATTGATGAATCATTGGTGATTTTCCCCAGCTGGGCTTCGACTGCCTTCGAGTGGCTGCGGCGCATGTAATTTAAGGCTTTTCTGTTTGATGAGGTCAAAATGCAGAACTGGTTAATGACATCAGCGTTATAACTCAGAAGTGCTTTTACATTTTTAATATCTTTTTTTTTAAATCAATATATATTTACAGCTTTTTGGACAGAATTTATTTTTTTTTTTTTTTTACTTATTAAATTATTATAATAGATATTAAATATTTATTATTATAGTTTTTTTTTTTTTTCTTTTACTTGTATAGAATATTTAAAAAAAACTTCAACATAGTTTTAAAACTTACAGTGTGTATTACCAATTCAGTATTGCTTCCTCTTTCTTTCTATTCCATTAGATTATTAAAAATAAATATATATATATATATATATATACATATATACTTTTAGTTCCAGGTTTTTAACCATGTTTTAAATAAAAGGTATTATTATAGTTTTTTTTTGCTTGCATAGAATATGATATTTTGGTAACTATAACTTAAAGTGTTGCAGTATCAGTTCAATATGTTTTGGTATGTTTTATATATATATATACACACATACACACATGTATGTATACATTGTGTGTGTGTGTATATGTGTTTTATACACACACACGTGCACACAAAGAGAGAAAATGTAGATTTTAATAATTGCATGATGAGTAGATAAATGAAAAAGAAATAAGATAATTATGGGTGTGAGTAAAAGGGATAATTCACAAAAAATATAATAAACGATGCGATTAAATATTAGTAGATGAATAAAATAGAAAAATAATGTATATTTAGATAATATATATATTTTTTATATATATTTATTTAGTTATTAATTCTTTATATAATTAATTCATACATCTTTTTTTTTTTTGCAATATAAATTCTCTTTTTCTATTTGATTTACACACACATACATACATACATATATATTTATATAATACACATATAGGTATTTGTTTATGCATTCATTCATTCGCTTACTACAGAATATGACACTTTTGGTGTCTGCTCAAGAAAACGACAACATAGTTTGAATATCATTTCAGCACGTTTGCTTTTAAACCAAATGAACCGGTTTAAATCAGACTAAATGCTAATCCCAGCCAATATCGTTGCAGACATTCACGCCAATCCATCTGCAACTATTTAAAACTTTCATCAGGTCTTGCTTTTCCACACTCAAACCTTATCAAACATTACGATGCACCAAAACACGTCCTGTTTAGCGGCTTCTGATGACAGACCGCATTAGCATAGACGAAGCAAACATTTCATTTCAGCTTGTGAACGAAGTCAGTGGATTTCATTACACACACTGTTTATATTTTCACACCTCCGCTCCATACCCGACACGCATCTAAAGCAACACACACACAGAGGCCACTGCTTTCACACCAATCCACACACACTTAATTCAATCAGCAGCGGGATATTGACACCATATGTGTCCTAATCATCGGTTGCGGGCGATCCTGATTAGGTTATTACAGATAATATAGTTGTCTTCTGTCACGATATTGGTCTTTTGCATCCGAGGTCAACAATAGGAAATCACAGTTCAACTCATGCATATTGACATTTCAATCATTTACATACTGCAGCGTTACAGGGGTAATATCTTTAATCATATCAGACGCTGGGAGTCGATCTTTAGCTTTTTTCTGAAGCGCTCCGAGTGATTTTCTCACAGCGTGGTTTAAAAACTGCCATGAGTGTAAGGCCCCAGCCAGTGCTGAGAAACATGCCAGAGTCAAGCTCGAGTCGACTGCGTTGACGCAATAATTTGAGCCTATAGGGATTCTGGGAAACAAAACACAGTTGTAGTTATTGTAACTGAAATGAATAATATATTTATTTATCCATTTAATCCAGGCCTTGTAAAGCTTCCTCTGGTCTTTGGTGTCGAAGCATCGCATGCTCTTTTCAGCCTAAAGCACAAAAACAAGCTCGGCGGCGTTGGATCCGAGCTCATCTGCATCTCTCCACGCTAAACATTTCCATTTAGAGTGATTTAAAGGAGGGAGTTTATGTCCCTGCCATGTGCGTCCATCATCCGCAGACGTGCCGCCGTCCCCCGACCCCGCTCTGCCTCTGTAAACCTGAGTTATAGAGCAGCTATTTGAAAAGATAATAATTTAACTTTCCCTCCACCGTTACACCGAGGAAATGGATGTGTTTGTGTTGATTGCCTGAGCTTTCGGTGTACTTCAGGAGAGAAGCCGCACGCGTGATGCTGGAGTGTTTGTTTTTGAAAAGCAGCCATGCGTTAGATCATCATGGGTGTGAGTTAAAGGGACAGCCCTGCAGAAACGAGGGAAAATATATGATACAATTCATAATAAAGGGAATAAATAATACGTCTGTGAGTTCGAGTCATGTGCTTATTTATGTATAGTGAAATACGACAGGAGATTTGAAAAGGAAAGGTTTTGTAGAAGGTTCAAGCTGCTCTTTTACATACAATGAAATGGGATGAAGACTGAATCACTTACTGTAGGCAACCCTGATAAGTTTATTACAGATAATAATAATATTATTTTGACATTTTTGTAATTATATTGGACATATGCTTGAGTTCAAAAAATATGAAATCATAGTTTGAATCTTGACATTTCAATGTTCCAGTGTTTTTCAGTTTTATCAAATTATTTTTTTTTTTAATTGAAGAGTTTATTATATTTTTCCTATTTTTTTAACGCACTGTCCCTTTTAGGTAGAACTATTTCTTTTCCATTTATAAATCTACTCAGTTATTCAAATGTACAGTTGTATATACAGTATCATTATAATTGTTTTCATTATTTGTAACTTATTTAATAGTATAGCTCATTGTATTATATTTCCCCCTCGTTTTAATGAATTCTCCCTTTAACTCACATCCGTAATTATCTAGCAGATGCTGATTCAAACAGCCCATATGTTTTGTGTAGTATTTCCCACGTCTTATAAAGCTAAATAGCTTTCTTTGGAAATCAAGGCAGAAATGTAATGTTTTCCTGAACTATCACTTTAATTGCTAACGTATGTTAGAGTTTGAGGAAGAGCCCATAGACGAGTGTATATGTGTGTGTGTGTATTGTAGGCTTTGGCCTTGTGCCCATCCAGTGTTATACCTGCATCTCAATGAGGCTGGCAAGGTGATTTACTGGCAAGGTGTCTGGGCCGCAGTCTCTCGCTCTCTCTCTCTCTTTAACCAGCGAGTCAAAGCGACATTGATCTCTCAGCCAGGCAAGGTGATCTACAGAGCACCGCTTCCCAAGTCTTTCTTTTCTCGTCTTCATCTCTCCCCCTTTCCCTTTTTTTTTTATCGAGGAGTCTGTGGCGGGCCGTGACCCCGGCGAGTGATGTCATGTCCTGTGGCAGAGAGCACAGCAGTGAGGTGAATATGAAAACAAAGGCAAGTCCTTGAGCTGCTCTGTGCCACTCGTATCAATAAAACGCCTTCACAAAGTCTCGTCGTTACCTAACCACTGCTCCTGAAGGACTATCTTTACCTTAAAGGGAAATCACATTCAAAAGTGGAAGTCCTTTTTGATTTGTTGAAAATATTTTTTTTTCCTCCCAATTTTAAAAAATATAAACCAAATTCTTCAGAAAAATGGCATATAGGCATAAAAGTAAGTTTTCAATTGTAGATTTACGCAATTACTTAATACTTTAAATTTTAAGGCAGCACAAACACTTCAGTCTGTATCTTTCTGTTGTTAAGGGTTTGAGCTCGTAGCGCTGAAACCCTATTGTAATTATTAGGATTGTATTATTATCATTATTATTATTCCCTAAAACTGATCGTGCAGCCCAAACCGTAAGGCCTTGAAAGCTGAAACTTGGTCAAATGGTAGTAGTCCTTGTTGCTACTCAGGCCCAAAGAACCAGCCCAATCGGCCAAACGGGGGCGCTACAGCAATCAAAAACGCTAATAACTCCTAAACCGCTTGTCGTAGACTAAAACATTTACAAAACACCTACTTTTGCGAATTAGTCCTAGGTTTTTCACCCGATCGGAACCAAAACACTACAGAAATGGACAGTGAATATTAATAATAATAATTTCCACTCACTTTCGCTACAGGGCCCAAAAATTTTTAAAAGTCGAGGACCTGTTTTACGACAAAGGCTATAGCTCGTGAACGAAATGAGATATCTACACCAAACTCAGTACATTTGTGTGTTAGCAAGAACACAGATCTGCCACTGGCTGGAGCTATAAGACTAAAACTATTTCAGGGAAAACGGTAGTCGGATCTACTTGAAATTTGGTATGCAGTGTCTTTATCCAACGCCCAATAAGGATCTATGAGGACATTGGTGTATCTCATAATCATGGCTGCCATCGGCAAATTAACTTTGATCATTTATTAGACAAGGTTAACGGAGGTTGGCGCTATAACAGCTGTTTTTCTACAGAAAATAACCTCAAATTTTAGAACATGTTCATATATTCACAGAAGTATTATATATGATAGGTCTCCTCATGCTGAGCAACTTTGCCTCAGGAACCATTGCTGTCAATCAAACCATTCATTAATTATTAACAAAAATGTTAAAAACCTACTTTTTCAAACTCTCAGGTTTGTCGCTCAATCTGGATCAAACCAATACAGAACAATTCTCTGGACTCTCTAGATTAATAATTATCAAAATTATCCATCTACTTATGGCATATCTATATCGATACTTCAAATGTCACAAAAAAATAGTTTAAAAACACCTTTTGTCGAGGAAATACGGGCAGTTGTGGACTAATGGATAGAGAGTCTGGCCTGTAACCCAAACGTCGTGGGTTTGAGCCCCAGGTTTGGCAGGGATTGTGGGTGGAGTTAGTGAATATCCAGTAACCCCAACTGCTCCCTGGGTGCTGCAGCAATGGCTGCCCACTGCTTCGGGTCTGTGTTCACGGTGTGTGTGTGTGTGTGTGTGTGTGGTTGATCACTTCTTACTGCTGTGTGTGTGCACTTGGGTGGGTTAAATGCAGAGCACAAATTCCTAGTATGGGATACCTTGTCACGTCCTTTCCTTTCCTTAACGCAAATAAATGTAGTGTCGCATGACAGAATTAAGCTATTGGCAGCTTCCATGTTTGTGGTGTTGCTCGTGTCAAAGCACATTAAATCATTACATCATATCATTGCATCTAAAATTTTATATATGGTAAAAAGATGAGTTGCCTCTCAAACATAAATATATACGTTTCTTTTTAATATTTTGATAGTTAAAATTTATTAGGCCTAATTTTTTTATTTGTTCAGGATATAGTTGTTGAGTTAGTAGTTTAATGCATGCGGCGCCGACAGGATCACTCGATTTTTTTCCCCTTATAAAAGTGGAAACAGCTTACTATACTCAACAATAATTCAACAATAAGACATTATTTGAAACTATTCTAAACATTTATTTAATTTGTGCACATTCACAATAAAAACAGTTGCACTTTTGTAAATAATTGCATGCCGCTTTCAAGAGTGCACCAGAGTTACTGTTACTGAAATTCTGGTACTTTTCCTTTCGAATTGTTAGCGTATTATTTGTTTAAAATTTTTATTTATTTGCCATTTTATCGGTAAAGGCCAGTTAGATGGAAACAGGAAATACTTTTTTTACGCAAATACTCTTTGACGATAAAAAAAACAGCATAAAAACTGCATGGAAACCAGGCTGCTGTAATTTGAAAGACGAAGCAACGCTCTCATTTGTATTAATGTCATCGCAGTCATGCGTTTCCGGTGAGCCTGGATTAAAAAAAAATGAATAAAACTAACGAATTTTGTGTTATTAATCAACGACATATTTAACACAAACAGAGATCTAACAAAGCATTTTCCACACGAAAGATGAGTGTTTTCAAATGCGCGTGTTTGACGATACAAACGCCCAGTTTCTTCCTCTGTTGTATCGACGCGGAAGTCGTCAGAGTATCGCGAGGCGGCAGATTTGGGGTGAGCTGTTATCGCTGCGCTTACATGTTGTCATGTGGCTGTTAGCGTTTGCACTTTACCTTTTTGGAAGTGTTTGACTTTATAAGACCCTGCTGTAAACACGAATGTGTGCTGTGCTGGGGTGAGAGGTCACTCCGTGATTACAGAAAGAATGGCTCTGTGAACTGAAGTGGGTCGGGGATTTAGCAGGCTCTTTTAGTGGCAGCAGTGCTCTGTAGGAGACATGTGCTGCTCTCTTCAACTCGGTTTAACAGAAGCAAAGGCGTTAGTTGCTTTCATAGATTTGTGCTTTATGTATAATATGCATGTATAAGGTGTTAAACAAGGTCAGTCATATATATATATATATATATATATGTGTGTGTGTGTTTAACATAAGAAACTACATTTTCTTTTAATTGAATCGGGAAAAAAAGCATAAATTTAATTTTTATTTACAGTATTATATTAATCCTTTTCTTATCTTTCTGTCTTTTGCACATCTTGTTCATCATGAAAGGACATCACGAAAGTTTCTACACCTGTGATATGACCTCCGACCCCTGCCCTTTGCCCCTGCAGTCTGAGGTAAGAGCGAAGATTTCTTTATTCTGTGCAGATGAGAAGTATTATAATCCTTATTTATAAATATTTAATCAGCGGAATTTTTTTCCTGTATGGAAAAGAAAAAGGGAAAAAAAATGGGTTGCAAGATTTTCTGCGGTTAAGCAGCATTATTTAAAATAAAATGCATTTTATTACCTTTAGGTACTTGTTTGACTTGTTTATTTAATTTTTTTTTTTTTTTTTTACTAATTAACAATTAAATTATAATGTATATTATGAGTATTATAACCAACAAAACCCTAGGCGTTACTTTTGATTCATATTCTCATCTCTAGTGTATTTACAGCATTTTAATTGTAGAGTGAATGCATAAACTTGTGATTAACTACCGGTGGGATTACAAACAATGACTAGCAGGCTTGTTACAGTAACGGCCAGTTTATGATGTTCAAGGCTAGTTTCATGAGGCTGGTTTGGACCTACCTACCAAAAATGTCCACCATAATATAATAAAACCTGCCAAATTGTGTTTTGCTTTAAATCTAAGGATGAAAATGGGTTTTTGTGAATCTTAGCCAGGTTACGCTGTAGTAAGTTTAATATGAACACCATCGCCTGGTGTCTGTACGACTAATACAGCCTTCAGTGTGTGTGTGTGTGTGTTCGAGTTAGCTGAGGGTGAATCTGATAGGATGGTATCGATGTTCTGTGTTGATTCGCCAGCATTTAACCACACATTTCCGGTGTAATGAAACTCAAAGGTGGGGTCACAATCAGGGCACAGGAAGTAAGCACCATCTTTGTCTTATTTTGTGACTCCGTATGTTGTTGTTGTGTTGGCAATTATGAAACGAGATTCTGTTTCTTGTCATTCTCAATGATTTATTATAAGCTTGCGCTCAGATTCGTTCTCTAACTGTGTGTGTGTGTGTTCGTATGTTGAATGTAACCAAAGCCAATAAGGATATGAGTTATATTTAGCAGCACCTCCTGAAGACACCCGCTCAGCCCGTGTGGTTAAAAATACAGCCAGACTCAAGGAGAGAGGTTTCTGTGCTGCTGACCTACGGCCCGGAAAACTGTCCCGCCACCAGCTCAGTTAACAGCAGGACAAGACTCACAGAAACCGATAATAGGAGAAGCTCACTGTGGGTGAAGTTGGGACGTTTAGTCATTTCTTGTATCAGTGCCTTTTATATTTATGAGATTTTTAGTGTTGTTTTTGTAGGATTTATCTGATCAAAGCGCACATATTTCCACTAAGCGCAGTGCTTAGAGTCATTAATACGTCCTGTAGCCTGTAGCATCCATCCTCTCTCTCTCTCTCTCTCTCCTTCAAACGCCACACACTTTTCATTTTTTCCCCCGCCTTTGGTCTTTCCTCTAACATTGTCTCTGTAGAGTTTTATTAAACCTTGTAGTACTCCACAGTGTTGAATAGAAATAGGGTTAGTGATGCGATATTTATTTCTTTATCAGTCGATTCACACTCAGATACATCAAATACAGCTCATGCGTATTTGGGAATCTGTAAAATGCTCTTGTATTAGGCTTTTTTTTGCGTGTGAGGGCATAAAGTAAAAAAAACAATTATTTGCATGTCACTTTAATTTTGATCGTTTTAATGTCATCTAATTACAGAGAGCCGTTTCGTTGTCATGTTCCAAGAAAATAAAACGAAATCTGTCAATTAATATCCGACGTTTTTGACACGACCAGCTTAGTTCAATGCTGTCAAATGGAAAAACCCAATGGAAATAGAACACGACACGAATAATCGTGATTAATTGCATCAAAAAACCTTCGTTTACTGTGTATATTTATTATGTATATATATATATATATATATACATATAAATACGCATGCATATATTTCAGAAAAATATGTTGAAAACTATGTACATATTACATTTAAATAAATATAAAATAATAATAATACATATAAAAGTAAATATAAATATATATGTAAATACTGTATTTTTTTCAGTATGTGTTTCTTATCACTTTTTACTTGGTTATACCACATGACATCTTTAGAGTCATCAAGTCAAAACTTGCATTCGGGTCAATAAGAGGTTTCAAAAATTGCATTGACCGTAAATGTCAAAGAACTAGACATAAATCCTCATTTAACCAAGATTAGTAGAGCTCCTTACCTGTCATTTCCCCTTTAACCTGTTAATATAATGAACTTATATGAGACGAGTGGCACGTTTAGACACAGAAGTTGAGCACAGATGAGATCTGGAGTGCTGCGTTGGAGGTATTTGCAGGATATAACTGTGTTTGTTGTTTGTGTCGTGTGTGTTTTACGCTCTGTTCTCTGGTCAGCTACGGACGGATGTGTCTGTGACAGACGTGGCATCCATAACCTTCTCTCCACCCATCCCCAGCTCTTCTTCTTCTCCTCCGCGCTGTATCAGGAGCTGCAGATTCGATGGCATATATTTTCCCAGGAACGGGGCGCCTCCTCGACTCCTTGTTAGCTTGACAAATAACTTCTGTGGGCAGAAAGTGCTGAATTTTAGCTTTCCATGTCTATTTTCTGCCGGCTGACATTAATTTTGCGAGCTCTGCGGGAACTAACTATCAGAAATAAATAAATAAGGGAATAAGAGGGCTGAGGCAGGGGCTGCTCGGCCATTAGAGCAGGTTCACGTTTGCTGACGAATACACCGTCTGTAGTGTGACATGAGCCGTCTGTGTCTGCTAATCTGATGGATGTTTGTTACAACTTGATTTATTTCTTTATTTAAACATGCAGGGGAAATATCTGGCAGTTCCTTTATTTATTTCTTTTAAAATCAAAAAATTAAATTAATTAAAAATTAATTAATAAAAAAAAAAAAAATTAAAATCGAATCATAAATTTAATTTAATTTTATTTTTGTTTAATGAATGCATTTTGTGTATAATTACATAACGTCATAAGTATAATGTGAGAATAGTCATTTGTTTTTCAGTCTAGATTATTTTTAAATCGAGATCATGATAAAGTTCAACTCGATTTCATTTGATTTGATTGAGTTTTAATTTGCAATTGATTTTCATGTAGTAATCGTTTTTAAAAACACTATTAAAATAATAAGCACTCACAAAAGTTTGATGATATTGATGAAGTTGACAGGCTGAAATATTTCAGATATGGATATATTGGAGTACAATTGGTATTTTTTTTTAAGGGCTTATGAAACGTCCACATTTTCCGAATATATATATATATATATATATATATATATATATTAAAATGCGTTAAAGTGAAATTCTCCCAGAAGTCTGTGCACACAATGTATGCTGCTTGCTTTAATAACCCTGAGGAGGTCTGTTATTAGCAGACACAGTCCCGGCTGACCCAAACATGCTGCTCCCGCTCCCGCTCTGTTTGGCCTCGGATCACTCCCAGAATGCACCACAGATCACACGCCTGGCGATCAGGATATGTGAGTGAACTCACTAGTGCACAGCGTCTGTTATCTCAGTAGGCAGCATACTAATGCAGCTCGGTGTCCATCACATGAGAGGCACATCACCAACACTGAGTCCGTTTTGAATTCGACTGAACTGTTTATGTTTACAGTCAACACTTTTCCGACTTCTGTGCAGTGCATTCTGGGATCGCATTCTCTGTAAGAGAATATAACAGTGTCTCAAAATGGCTTTTAAATGCTGCGCTTGTGCACTTTTGGTTATATTTGAGGAAATGCGGAACATTATTGTCTTTTTAAATGCATGAATATTTGATGGGGTTAAAATCTTTAGCTAAACCTAAAACCAAAAAAATTATTTGACTCACA
>JAUYWG010000066.1:14643321-14655566 GCA_034779775.1 Enteromius afrohamiltoni | reverse complement strand
TCAACACATATATTATGTAAAGAAAAACTTTTATTTTGGATGCGATTAATCGCGATTAATCATTTGACAGCGCTAATTTATTTATGTATTTTCATATATAATTATATATGGTTATATTATATATATATATAGTTATATATATATTATATAACATATGTATTTTCATTTAATATCGCTGCATTATTACTTTTTTTATTATTGAAATGTCAGTTTTATTGGCGAGATAAATCCTTTAGATGATGAGTAAAGTGTTTCATTTAATTCTAGTCCATTTTTTCAGTATGTCAATCTAGTTATTTTAGTTCATAAACTAATCAACAAATCAAAACGTTAAAATTCATCTGTAACTTATTAAACTCTAGTCATGTTTTTATTTTTAACTTTTGTGGTTTTTTTTTTTTTTTTTTTTTTTTTATTGATGTATGACTTTATTTCAAGTTTTTAAAATGTATTTAACTTTAGTTTTATTTCCGTTGTACTTTCAGGTATAACTAAATAACCCTGCACGTCACTTTAACTTCGACAAGGAAGTAACCACTTCAAATTTTTTTTCTCAAGAAATATTCCAAGAAAAATCGATGCCTATATGAACTCTGAGTTTACATGCTGTGTGTGTGTGTTTAGCGCTTCATCGCTCTCATTGTTTGCTCACTCTCTGTCCGTCTGAATGAAGTCTGACGGCTGTTTGTTAGATTAGTGTGTGATAATCTGAACACACATCCTGGGATGAGATTACAGCGACTATAAAAAAACACACACTCCTCATCCGCTTGACCATTGAGAAAAACAATATGGTGGCTATAATAGTTTTATGTAAAAGTACCCACCCTGGAGCTGGATTTAATTACAGCAGCGCACCAGTATTAGATTGCTGTAAGACGTAAAAGTAGCATAAACACTTCCCATCTCTTCTATAGTCTAATAGTGGTATAGTATATATCCCAAGTATATGAATATGAAGGAGGATACAAGTCAAACATAGTCTCTACGAAAATATTAGGGAGCACAACTGCGATAAGAAATACCGTTTTAGAACGATTTTCGAATAATTGCTTTAATTTAAATAGCTTAAATACATTATATATATATATATATATATATATATTTCATAATTGTTGTATATATTTAACAGGCATTTACAGTTAATAAAATAACTAAAAAAAAACGCATGCAGCTCATACTTGCTGTGATATTATCTAGTGCAGTGCCACTGTGACATCTTTCACTGTGACTTGTGTCCAAATACTTTGTGGAGCATTAGAGGAGAAGAGATTGTGTGTGTGCGTGTAGGAGATAGAGAGGATGAGCACATAAAGTTGGCACAGAGCGTGAACATACTGTGCTGGTTAAACAAACAGAGTGTGTTCCCTATGTCCTTTATTTCACACACACACACACACGCATGTGGTCTTATTATAGCACACAGGAAATATACCAAATATACCTCAGTTACACACACTCCTAGGAATATTTACTAGTGAGCTGCTCGATCTGGCTCTACACACACAGAGAGACACACACACACACGTGTGCTATGCTCTCTTTACAAACACACCACAGACGTCATGTTTGATATAATTACTAAAACGGCAGTATTTACTTTCTCTAATCGTATTGAACCTTTCTTCAGCACAGGGGAGGTTTGGTCAGGTTTACTGGTGTGTGTGTGTGTGTGTGATCTTTGGCTGCACCGATGCTGGACGCTGGCCAATAACAGACCTGCATTTCCTCTCTGAAGAGCACGAGGTCATTTTCCCCCCTGTCTCTCTTAAACACTGATTGTCTTTCTTATCTGGGCTCTGATGTCTCTTTTATCAGCTTTGGCTTCAGAGTTGCTTCGGCGCTGAGCTGCACGCTTCAGATTCAGTAGCACCTGCTCTTACTGCCTGACACATCAGATGCAGATTTTCTTTACAGGCTTGGTTGATGAGCATCATGTCCTGTGGAGCACAAAAGGAGATGTTGTGAAGAATGTGCATGCTGCTCTTTTCCGCACCTTCACAGCTCATTTACTCGCCCTCAAGTAATTCCAAACCTGTGTGAAGTTCTTTGTTCTGGAAGATATTTTGAAGAAAGTTTGTTACCAGGCTCTTTTGGGTCACCATTGACTTCCACAGTAGGGTTTTAATTTGAGTTGTGTTGCTGTCTATGAAGGATCAGACAGCTCTCTGATTTGATCAATAATATCTGAAACAAAGTTTCCAAACACAATGTTCCAATGTTTGGAACGACACAAGGGTGAGTAATTAATGACAAAACCTCATTTTGGGGTGAACTGGCCCTTAAACTGTGCTTGTGTTGTGCTTTAAATATTAGTATAAAAACTGTACTTGCAGATAATATAATGTTAATCTAATAAAAGGCCGGTCAAGCCTACTTTAATAAGAATATGTTATTGTTTTTAAACACTAAAAGTGGTGCACTTTATAATAGTGTCAAATTAAATGATGTACTTGGTATTCTGAGCGCTTCGTTATAAAGTAAGTTTGAACGTAAATTAATTCTATTTTAAAGATGATAGAATAATGAAGTTGAACATTAAAAGTGTAAATGGGTCAAAAATACTCTAAACGTTCATTACTTTTAACGTAAATTGAAACTGTAATATACTTTGTTAAATGTTAAGTAATGGAAGGAAGTGTCAAAAAACATTTACTTCACACTTACACAATCAGCGAATCAATAGATCAGTGAAACATAAATAAAAATAAATAGATTAAGCAATTTTCAGTTCAAACTTTATCAAGCAAGCAATAATTCAGTGAAACTGAAATAAAATAAGATTTATGCTGGATAAATACATGTGTAAATAAATAAATATAAATGAGCAGGTGGTTAAGCCGTTTTCACTCACAAATTGCTAGTTAATTTCACGAATAAATATGTAGCGCTCTGAATTAAACATTTTATGTAGAGAGAAATAAATAGTTAGAATATTTTTTCGTGAAATACTCAAATTATTATTTTTTTTATTTGCATTTAAGTTTTATTTAATATATTTTATATTATTTTATATTTATAAAATACATATAATAATATATTTTATAATTAATATTTAATATTCTCTTCACGTACAGTATATACTACTCCCATAAAAAGTACTCTAAAAAAGTATGTTAATGTGTCAATATCAAATTTAACAAGCTATTCTTTATATTTTTTCGCTCTGCAGCTCCTAAATCTCATATTCAGACTTGGTTTACGACACATTATTCACACGGATCCTGAGAGTTTTGTGCTTTTATATTCATTTTAAATGCAGCGCTTCCACTGATTTTTTTTTTTTTTTTAGCTGAAATATTCCTGAAGTTTGAATGAGTTATGAATCAGAGGTCAAATATTGCTCTTCTGGTGATTGAGGAATGACCCTGGAGTGTGACGCCTCTCTCTTTTATCACGTATCAGTGTCACATGTACATTCGTCTCTCTGTGGCTTCGCTCGTGTAATTACTCGCTCGCTCATGTGTTTTTACACGCCGCTTAACAGTGTGAAATTAACTGCACAAAATAGAAACACAATTAATTGTGTCGCCTCGCAGACGTACTTAAGCGAAAGCCATTATGATGGAGTTAAATGGAAGAAAAACGCTGTGAGTGAAACTGCGACGTGAAATTAGAGGGAAATTGAAGGAGCTCTCGGTGGAGTTTAACATGACGAGAGAGAGAGACCACCGTCAAGTGCTTCAGAAAATATGAGAGGAGGAAAATACATTTAATACATACAAATAAACAGATTGGCAATTTATTAAAAAGTACCAAATATAAATTACTTTTTTATTTTTCTTATTTATTTATTTATTTTTTACTTTATACTAGGCGCATTTTTATATTAAAATATTAATATATTACGAAAAATACAAATTAATTTAATGTTTTAAAAATAAATAAGTACATAAAATAATATTAATTAGTTTCATTAATAATTAATAACCAACTACATTTATATGTTGCCAACATTTTGGTAAAAGAATTTAATTTTGATACAGGTTTCATTTAATTGATAAATAACACATTTATTTATTTATAACATGAAATAACACATGCATAAATGTTTAAAAACAATAATTTAGAAAAAATGATTGAACGTGATAAAATACGTCAATTATGACACATTCAGGCATTTTCAAATGAATCACTTTTCATTGATAGGAATAATATATATATATAGGAATAAATATATGAAATAATTCGTACATTAATGTTAACAATGAAACAATTATCAGCGATTTTCAGTTATTAAAATGTAAGTAAATTAATAAATTTTTGTAATCATTCACTGATTTATTTATTTGTCATGAATGAATTCAGGAACAAAAGAAACGATACAAAGAAAGCCTTCTTTGAAAAGCTGCTATGATCTGAAGAGACGACAGGCGTGCAGTGGTCGGCCGAGGCTGTGTGTTTGTGTGTTACAAGGTGAGCGGGTGACAGAGGTCTCATCTACTTCCTCTGCTCAGACAGACAGCAAGCGCTTGCTTCAGCGACGCACCGACACTGAATCAATAGCAGATATTGTCTCTGAATATCATGTCTGAGTGGATATCGGCTTACGCTGCCGCAGATCAGAGGAGGAAAACACCTTTATATCACACATAATTACATTTTATGTTTACACACGTTTATTCTTTCATAAATGCAGTGAATGGCACGGTTCTTGACTGCTGGCTTTCCTGAAGAACGCGCGGGAATAGCTCAAACCAAAATAGTAGATGCGTGTTTTTAAATAAACAGGAAGAAACAAGCCGTGAGCTTCACCTCCACCCTTTGCATACAAATATATATTATACATCCACACTGAATAAAGATGATGCTCTGCATCCAAAGACTATAGAAGCGCATGCTCGCGCAGAGACGTACTCGCATGCAGAAGAAGAGCTTTTATTTAAATATGATGAATTATGAGCACTGAACACCGACTGTGGGCTGTTTCTGTATAGGCCTGTGAGTGTGACGCTTGTGTAAATTATGATGAGGAAAATGGTAAATTCTGCTCCTCACACACACACACACTCAGAGAGAGTATGATTTATTCCCAGAGGAAGATGGCGTGGCTTTTATAGCTCGGCAGACTTAAGGACATTCACAGCTAAGTTTCAACATTGTCTGAGCTGAACTTCCCTGAGAGAAATAAATAAAGACACTACTATGTCTGCACTGCCAGAATATATAGAGATATAAAAGAAAATGTAGATTGCAAGTCCTGAAAGCTTTTGGTGACTTCGTGTTGAGATCTGAGTTTTAACCACAGGCGTTGGGATTTCAGGAAATGCGTTTATTGAGATCTTTTCTGAAAGTAAACAACTTGTATGTCAACAAACGCAATCACTAAGGGTCTGGGTATGCGTGTATGTTATATCATGCAGCACGCGTATATTTGTAGCGACTACCAAAAATGCATTGCATGGGTCAAAATTGCGGCCGTTTTTTCTTTTATGCCACAAATCATTAGGACGTTACGTAAAGCTCATGTTCCGTGAAAATCTTTTCTGAATTTCCTACTGTAAATGTATAAAAGCTTTTCGATTTGTAATATGCATTTGGGCAACTTTTAACGGCGATTTTTCTCAATATTTAGAAGTTTTGCACCCTCAGATTCCAGATTTTCAGACAGTTGTGCCAAATATTGTCCTGTCATAACAAAACCATACATCAATTGATTTCTAAATTAATAAAAATGACTAACTTTGCAGTGAAACCAGATGAATCGGTTCTTTCCTAGACTCTTATGTCTTATGTTTTTTAAGTAACCTTGTCTCAGATGTTTCTCCTAAATATTTAAGGGATACAGACATTCTTGGACGAAGCCAGGGGTCACCAAGTTCAGTCCTGGAGGGCCAGTGTCCCTGCTGAGTTTGGCTCCAACTTGCCTAATCACCTGCCTGGACGTTTCAAGTATACCTAGTAAGACCTTGATTAGCTGCTTCAGGTGTGCTTGATTAGGGTTGGAGCTAAACCCTGCAGGACTCCGGACCTCCAGGACCGAACTTGATGACCGGTTACTAAGTCACTGTTTCTAATGACTTGTTTCTCTTTTCTGGCTCAGAAGACTTTGAAATCATCAGTAATTTCTAACTTAGTGCAAAAATGGTCTTACGATGTCTTTTAGAGTTCCTTCAGAGAAATAAAAGCACGTTTTGATATCCTGCTCACGCTTTGAGACATGAGACATCCTCTGGAACTCTAGAGGAGCCAAACAAGGTCCTTCCACGAGAAGCAGGAGACTCCGTCAAAAGTCCTGATTCGTTCACTCTGTGTAGGAGAAGATACTAAAGAGATCTCATTTGTGATATTAGCTGTATTTGGTGAGTCTTGAAGTGCGTTTGCGGGTCGTGTTTTAATATCAGCAGAGAAGAGCTCCGCCGAGATCGGCGCTGAACAAATGGCTCCAGAAGATACAAGTGTTATCAGATTAGCCGTCTGTTTAAACAAGCTCTCCATCAGTAAATCAGCTCTGAGCATCTCGCACAGATTCTAATTAAACCTCTGAATTAAATTAACATCTCATCTGCATATAGCAGGTATAACGAGCATCATTTACAATCACATGACTTCCTAAAGCGGCACTGCTGGGATTCGTGTCCTCGCGCACACAGCCGTTGAGGGAACACTGAGGCCGCAAGAAGTCCACTTGGATATTTGTGTTTGCCTGCAAAGTGGATGTGACAAGGCTTTGGATGTGAAATTAGAGGAATAAATGAAGTTGTCTTAACCATATCAGTCCTTGTTTATGAGTGTATTCTGGATGATAGCAGCTAATCTGTACTGTTAGCCTAGAATTCACCAGTGATTTCATAAAGAAGAGATCGGGGAGACATATTAATACCCAAATGGACTGACAACTTACCCCCCACACTTATAAATAATTTGTTCATTTAAAAGTTAAATGCATCTATTCATATATATATATATAATATGATTATTAGCTGTTTTATTTGTATTTTTATTACATTTTTCTGCAAATAAACTAATTTTAGCAACTTTTAAGTAGTTTATATTATGTGTGTGTGTGTGTATAAAATGTTTGAAGTTTGTTTTAATACTGTATTTGTAAGTAAATCCATAAGTCAGGTAAAGCGTAAAACTGCCTGAGCAAACGCCTCTCGAAACCTGAGACATATTAGAAAGAGCCGAAGTGCTGACATTAAGCGTAAGTGTAAGTGTATACGTGGGTTTTTTTTGGCGTTAATAAAGAGCCCAATTAGCTTACCCGGCCCTTTTCTGCTCAGGCAATGGCAGGGGACACCTCAGAGGGCCTGACAGAGCTGAGTGAGGCCCCTAGACAACACGCACACACACACACAATTAAAAGATGCAAGCTATACGAGTTTCCAGCTATCCTCATATTCAGACATCCAATATTAACTTGACTGGCCCATGAAATCAATACTCATTTGCATATTAATCAATCACCGTTTGCATATTCATGAGATGAGAAATGTATCCATTTGCTCCTTTTACTTTAATTTTATGAAAGCTAGCAAAGCAAAAAGCTCTTGTTAATGGCCTAACTATCGTTAGGGTTTTTTAAAACCATGGTAAAGCTACATTTGATCATGTTAATATCAGACATATTTTTTTACACATAGTAATTTTTACTATGGTAACCCAGTTTACAAAAACATGTGCTAAGGACGTTTTCCTAACGTTCCCATGACATTATAAGAACGTTATTTCTATAATAAAATTTAGTTTTGAAGAACTCCCTTTTCATAACTCTGCAAACATTACGAGAATTTTCCAGATCGTTATTACAACGAACAATTGTAACATTCATAACTTTGAGAGAACATTTGCAGACGGTTCTGAAGCTGTCAGTATTAATGCTATGAAATGGTTCATCGTGATTAATCGCATCCGAAATAGAGTTCATGTGAAACGTACGTGTGTGTATATATAAGTGCTGTCAAACGATTAATCGCGACGAATCACATCCAAAATAAAAGTTTTTCTTTACATAATATATTTGTACGTACTTTGTTTTCACTATGCATGCATGTATATATGTCATGAAAATATGCTATGTTTATATATTAAATATATTTACATACAAAATCAAATATAAGAAAATGTATAAATGTATACATTCACATGTAAACACTTTGAAAATATATACTGTATTGTGTTTTAATATAAACGCATGTAAAGAAACTTATTTCGGATGCGATTAATCGCTTGACAGCACTAAATATAAATATAAGAAAAAATATTTATGTATTAAATATATTATATGCATGCATATGCATAATACATATACACAGCACACATGCATATATTCAGTAAAAACAAAAACTTTTATTTCGACTGCAGTTAATTGTTTAATATGCTTCTTCAACACTGACAATTTGACAATTCGGTTTTATTATTATAAAAACCTATTAGCATCGAATATACTAATCTCATCCTACATTGGTATACCCAAGTGCCATGTTATGAGCTGAAAGCATGGCGGAGTTTTGAAAGGGGTGTTAACCTCTCACACCGGTGATTGATCATCACACACATGAATATTCATTTCAGATTAAACACAAGCAAACACAAGGACTCCTTGACCTTGTTCTGGAATAACACTGTACTGTCGTCTGCATTCTTCACTATACTCCGCATGAGTAAGTGTCCTATGTGATCTATAGGTGTGTGTGTGTGTGTGTGTTCTGCGCTCTGCAACTGAAGAGCACTTTGGCTCAGACTGTGCGCCAGACAAGAGCATCAGGAGTGAGTATATGAGTATACGTGTGTGTGAGAGAGAGAGAGAGTGGAAGCCGAATGCGCTGGGGGACTCTGAGGCAGTTTGATCCCTGGAAACATGGGAAATGGACTTTCCTTTAGAGCTTTTACTGTAATTGTTTTCGGGGTAAAGCAAGCGCTCTCCCTCAACAGATGGCGAATATCACTTTTAATCAAACACGGACACCTCTTTATAATAAATCACATCCACGCCACGCCGTTTTGCTTTCTGAAATTTCACCGTGGCTTCTGGTGCTGAGATTTGAGAGGGTCCAAGCGCAGGACGGATGGCGTGATGAAGGCAAATTGAAGTAGTCGTCAAAAAAAAACAAAAAAAAAAACAAGAGGAAGAAAGCATTTGAAAGGTGTGAAAGAACTGACGTACTTGTGGCATACGTTTAAAAACCAGGCTTTTTGCTAACTAGAGTGCTGTACGTGTCCATCATCTTAGCATGTCGCTAAGCTAACTGAGGGATTCACGTGGCTCTTTGAATAACTTCGAGTGTTGTAGCCTACCCTTTGTGTGCCTTTAAATGCGGTCGGTGTAGACAGCTCACTAGGTTTCAGGGCAGTAAATGTAGTGCTAGAAGATGTGTACTTCCTGCTGGTGACAGAGTAATCTGCGCTGAGAGAGTTATAGTTATGAAGCTGTCCGCTCTTCAGCGGCTGTGTTTAAAATAAGCTCATGAAACACCGGGGTTACACGTGCGCGCACACACACACACACACTGAGAATAAATCGTGATTTGAGTTTATATTTATCAGTGTGTTTGCTGAAAACAGTATTCACATATAACATATAAGACTGGAGGTCTGGATTTTCATGTCATCGTTTAGGACAAAAAAAAAATCGACTTAATTCAAGGATAGCACATAAGATTTCTCTTTTCTTTTTTTTCCGCCATCTACAAATCATGACACTTTTAAAGTCTACTTTTAAAAAGTGCGTGTAAAGATGTCACACACTAAATCAACTGATTATCAATTTTAAGTTTAAGGCCTGGAGCCTTAGTTAAATTAAGATATTTAAGCAACAAAGAAAATATTCAGAACACAGAACAATGACACTGACCTGTTTTAAGATATGTGAGAGCAAGATATTTTCATCTGAGACAGCTCAAACATGCATTTTAGTCTGGGACTAGCTTAAGCCTCGTCTGTGAAACTGGGGGAGTGTGTTTTTATTATTGTATTATTTATTTATTATTTATCTAAAGACAAGAAATATAAAAATTACATACTTAAGTTATCTTGGTAACATTTTGTTTTAAGGTGTCCTCGTTACACGTTAGATGTACTTATTATTATAATAACAATAAATTATGCATAATTGCACCATGCAGTCCAATACTAACCCTATAGCAAGTACATGTAGTTAATTAATATTACTAAAATACACTGTAACAAGGACACTTAAAATAAAGTGTAACCATCTTAAGTACTTAAGTAGGTAAAAAAAAACACTTTAAAGTCCAGCTAATATAAAAGTAAACTATAATACATTTTAATTTATGCAATTTAGGGTTACACCTTATTTTAAGGTGTCCTTGTTGCAGTGTAATATGTATACTTATTTATATATTTAAGCTGTTAAATGAATATTAATCAACTACATGTAATTAGTTTAGGGTTTGGGTTTGGTTTAGGGCTGCTTGCATGTAATTACTGTGAGCATATTTGTATTATTAAGATTTTAAAAGCATGCTGAAGTGTGCGTGTGTGTGTGTATACACACACACACACAGTATTTATGTGGACAGCTATAAATGTGATTTTTCTCAGCATTTAGATTTTTTATTTATTTCAGAATTTCAAATATATACAAATAGTTGCATCTCTGATAAATATCGTCTGATCCTAACAAACCATGCATCAATGGGAAAACTTATTTATTAATTTGTTTTATTATTTATAACACTTTTTTTTTTTTTTTTTTTCCAAATTTGACTGGTTTTGTGGTCCTGGGTCACCTATAATATAAACTGTAAATTGTGTGCATTTAAATATACTATGCACAGCACACACACATGCAATTTTATAATACATAAAGATATCTGATCTGTAATTTTACTGTTATTTTCTGTTATTTTTCTTCCGTGGCTCAGTGCAGATCTCATGACAAATCTCTAAGTTCCAGGAATCCTCAGCGATTCTCAAAAGCCTCCATGTCCAGATATGAAGGAGACGCAGGTATATAGACGCCCAGATCAAGCTCACACCTGCGTTCATTAAACACACACGTAACCCCGCGGTCTCCCCGGACCCTAAGAGACAGGCCTCTCATGAATAACACCCTGTCATCTGCTCACCCGTGTGGCCAGAGCCACTTCCGCCTGCTGACCTTCCTCATCACACAGACGGCTCTCTCACTCCCACAGCATTAAATATTCATGCCGCGCCAAAGAGAGTGACTCTACACTTCTCCATCCCGTATCCCGCGCTTCCTCGCTGTCTCGCCTCTTCCTGTGTGTGTGTGTGTGTGTGTGTGTGTGTGTCTCCGCTGAAGGGCTTGCAGGTACTCCGTGGGCCTTTAGCGGTGACAGTATTCTCCCTTTGTTAGTTTGAAGCTCACTTTGTGTTCACATGTCAGCTCGTATCCGCGTCGTTTAGCATTTAGATGCTTTAGCCTGTTTGTTAGCCCTGCGGGTTGACTGTCCAGTATTGGTCAGAATAGCAGTTACAGTGTGAGATATGATGCTTTTTGTACCATGTGACAATCTGGGAGATAAAATAAAATGGTCATTTCATAGCAGTTCATGATAATTGTTAATAATAACAGACTAGCGTTATCATATGGTAATGTAATATCGAAGCATCATTGAATCTGTACATTTAAAGTAAAACTGAAAAAAAAACAAGATTTATGTATTACAAGTAATTAATATTGAATATTACTGCTACTGCAAGTAAGTGTGAAAAATGTAAAGTGCTGTCAGATGAATTATGGCATGCACACAATTACTGTATGTGTTCTGAAAATAAGTGCATATTTTGAAAATGTTACATTTATGTTCATATCATTTATATTATGAATAAATGTATTTAACACATACACTGGTGTACATGCATATGTATTTATATATGCATAATACACACACATTTATATTAGGGGTGTAACGATACGCATATTTGTATTGAACCGTTCGGGACGAGGCTTTCGGTTCGGTACGCATTAGAAACCGAACGATTCAGACTAATACTTTTATATTTTGAAAAGTGTGTACGCTTAACAAGGCAGCCCAAACGATCTGCCCCTCCCACCCCCAAACAGACGAAAACTAGAAACACGCACATTACAAACGATCCCCGCGGCATTCAGCCAGGCATTTCCAACAGATGTGAACAGAGTAAAACAATCGATCGGTAACGGCCATCAGTACGTTTACAGCCACGGGTTTCAATGCTAAATGTTATTGAGCCCTCCTAGCACAGAAAGACTTTAGCGGCCCGTGTGTTGAAGACACGATCTGTGCTGAAACAAAAGTGGACACTCATCTTTCTGAAAAAAAAAAACCCTTAAA
>JAUYWG010000066.1:14621177-14634218 GCA_034779775.1 Enteromius afrohamiltoni | reverse complement strand
TTGTTAGCATGGCCTCATTACTTTAATTGATTGTTGTGAGTGCTATCACAGTGTCCCATGTAAATAAGTTGTTATTCAAGAGATTAATAAATCACAGGCTGCTTGTCTTGGGATCTATAAAAAAATTAAAATAATAATAATTATTTAAAAAAAAAAAAAAAAAAGACCTTGCATTTAGTTCTCTGGGTTCTGTACCATGATCTTACAGGGTTTGACTTAACCCGTTCCTCTGAATTATTACTATTAGTATTATCTTCTGATACCATGACTATACCACACACCACAGTATTTATTTTTATTTATTGTAATATATGATAAAGAAAAAAAAACTACAAATACTTATAGTTCAAGTGTAAACTGTTTAAACCAGCATATGAAAATAAAAAGAATCATTATTGATAATAAATGGATAAATAGTATCAAAAGATCCAAAAACCTATTAAACTTTTAGGCAAAATACCTAAAAATAAATAAATAAATAATTTAGATACAAATACATGCATGTGTGTTTTGCTTTGTATCATATTTGCTTTTATAATTCTTATTAATTTATCATATTTGCTATTATTGCTCATATTTTATGATACAGTGCAAATATGAAGCTCACACTCAAAAAAAAAAAAAACTTTCCCTTTATGCCAAAAAACATTTTAATAATTTGGTGCAATTGTCATTATTAGTTTGGTCCAAAATATTTTTTATTTTTTAATTCTAATGCTGATCAATCTGTAATAAGTGTATATATATATATATATATATATATCCAATAAGGATTTAGTAAAATAATGTTTAAATTCTTAGTTTAAGGATCAAAAGTTTTGGTAGCAAAACATGTAATGATGCAGTGCAAAAGCCTGATGGATCGTATGGGATACGTTTCAACATAATTTACTAAAGAACGGTGTATCGATAATCACCTGTGACCTGGACATTATTAGAACTGTCGAGGACTTTTATTTTCTAAAAACAAGTCTAATCTATTAATCAGATGACAGAAGGCGTGTACATGAATGTTTTGATCATGTTGAGGCCTTAGAGAAGGTTTTATAGGGTTAAGATGATTTAGCGTACAGTCACAGTACTGTAAAACCCCTCCAAAACCATCAAAACCAAACCAACCTGGGCAGGCTAGAAGCTAACCACTCATAGATATGGCTCAAATAAATAAAGAAAACATCTTAGCATGCGTGTTGACTGACTGACGGCTCTGGAATCAGTATACAGTGTCATCAGTGAATGCTAGCGCAGCGCTAAATGATAAACATCAGTAATTTAAACCACACAAGGATGGAAAAAATTCCAGCCTGAGACGCCTTTCTGCACTGTCAACAAACTAGCGCTCCTCTGTTTAGCCCACGTAACACCCCTTCAAGGGAACAATCAAATATTCATACGATATTATCCTCCCAGAATGATTCCCGCCGCTTGTTTAGCTTTTGGAATTTAAATGCCACAGATATGAATAGAGAGCATTTTTATGTATGATAGCATTGTAGCAGCTGGCCTCTCACCTCGTGCGATGTTCGTACACAGCGCTGTATTAACTAGCGTAATAGGTAATTTGAATGCTAACGGAGCGAGATTAGCTTTGGGATATGTCTCGGGACGGACAAATGGAAGTTATTTCTGGAATAATAAATTGCGATATGCATCTGTGTTCTTGGAGAATGGTGTGTCTTATCAGAGAAGAAGCCAGGATGAATAAATGCGCTGGATATTCATTGTCCATGTGGGTTTTTTTTTTTTTTTAGCTAATGCTACATTCGTCTCTGGCTTCTGCTTGTAATGGATTCTTTAGGTCCAGTGGGCCGAGTACTAGATGCTTGAATCTACTGGCTATAGTTTATGGTTTACTCTACTTGTTTAACCCTTTAAAGCCTGCTGTATCATATTTGATGTGTTCATTTAAGGCCTCTGATCAAGTTGCACACATGCCACCTGTCGTTTGAATGACAGTAGGATAGTAGGATTGTTCAATAGTCCACCTTCGGGTGAATTTTTGCTGATTTTTAAATGTAAGGGTATTGCATTATTTCTTTTAACCATCAAACTAAGCATTTTTATGTCATCTCTATTGGATATTGGAGATATAGAGAGACAATTTATATCATTTTACCTGTCTGCTATACATCTCATTGATTTATATTGCAACACGGACGTTCATCATACCTATGTAAATATAAATAATATCTGCAGTTGCATCATATTACATATATTTGCTTATTTTTCTCTCCTAGAATGAGCTCATCTCAATATATTATGCCATATGAGTCACAAAAGCCTGAATCTGTAATAACATTCATAAGCACCCATCTCTTACTCATTAACCCACTCTTAAACCTACCCATACCACCAAACCTTACCTGTATCCACCTCAAGTGTTTTACAATACAATATGAACACAATAGGTACATATATATTTTGATGCAAGTACGTGGTAGTTAAGGCCACCCGATATAAAGTATTATTTTCCCTCGGTTTCTAGATGTTTGAGCTCTTCTGCGTCAGCGGACACTGTCAACGCTGTCATCTCAGCGTCTCTCATGTGGTAGGCATGTCCGAGTTAGAGAGCAGAGGTCAGAAAAGGTCGCGGGGGCCAGATCCGACGGCAAACACCGTGACACTCGGGTCACGGCTTTCACTCAAACCAGTTTTTCTCTGAGAATTAAGTTGCTCTAGTTTTCTGTGACACTTTAATTTTGCAATATGTTTTTTTTTTTCCCAGAGTAAAAAGGCCATCGCACGTCATATTTGCATGATATTTGACCAAACTGTGATCTTGCGGCTGAGACGCGTTGTTAAAAAGCTTACATCGGCAGTTTGATTTGGAGAGGATATGAGGCGGGTGTCTTAAATGGAAATATAAAAAGTGCAATTTACGCACCAAAAAACATGCGCTCCTCTATCACACCTCCAACCACACAAACTAAAAAAAACTGCTATTTTTCCTTCAGGTTTTTGTCTGAAAAGCTTGGATTTCTTTCCTTCATATTGCTATGTACATATCATATAACCCCATTGTTCAAGAAAGTGAGTTTAAATGGTCTTCTGTTGCCGTTGCTTTTGTGTCATGCTCATTATCGGCCTCTCGTTTTGTGTTTTAGGCTCGCATGTGCTCTAATTTGATAGATTTGAGGTTAGAGTCTGTTTCCGTACTCTGTGTGTAACTAGGCCTTTGTGGGAAAACGAGTGTGTGGCGATTGCTCAATCCTCAAAAACCTCAGCGACGATCTCTGTGCGCCAGATCTTAATCGCACGCGGCGCTCAGGTGCAAAGGCGCTTTTCTCAAACACAATGAAATACGCCTGCATGCGGCTTAGCCTTCGCTCTGTGTGTGTTTTGCAGAGTTGTGCTTTACATACACACACACACACATGCAGGGCAGGAGCTGCTGGTGTCGTCTTATAAGAGCTCAAGAGCAGGCTGAATAAATATCAGGAGGCCTGTGTGACTTTGAGGACGCCGTGCTCTTGTTTTATTCCTGAAGCAAAAGAGTGAGCTGCAGTCGTGATTGAGAGTTGTCTGCTGACTACATAGGGAGCACCTTAAGGCAGAACCTTGTCAGGGACTGATTTGGAACGCTTTTCGTAGGCAACAACTTCACATGCTACACAAATAGCACGACTTGTGTGAAGCACACCGGAGACTCGACTCTTGTTTGAAATTGTGTGGAAACAAACTATTTTAACTTTTCAGTTTTAAGTTCAGTTTTAAACAACATTATTTATGTATGGTGTGTAAATATATATGTATATATGTACATATATAAAAGGTACTTAAAATCTGAAAATGGCAAGGATTCGAGGAAATAAATCGTTGCATAATAACCTGGACAAAAATTACTATTTTTTTTTGTTAATTTAAAAAAAAAAGTTACATTTTCTTTGTAAATGACCATTATAAAATCTGTTTTGTTTTCTAATAATAATAAAAATGTTAATTGTGTTGATTGTTTTTCTTTCTTTTCTTTTACTGAATAATAACCAAGAATGAAATTGTCCAATGTGGCAAGATTAATTCATTAATTATTATCAGAAAGTCGCTTAATTGTGACTCCAAGTTATTTAGTGTTGTAAAACGATAAAAGTTTTTGTTATGTACATGCGCATATATTTAAGAAAAATGTTTCGTACATATATATTTATTGGTAGTGTCAAATGATTAAACGCACTTAATTGTATCCAAAATATTTGTTTTTGTTTACTTATGTAATGTATTTTTTTCTGTGTATATAAATACACATACATACAGCCTATATAAAATTCAAATAGTAAATGTATTCACATATATATATATATATATATATATATATATATATATATATATATAATTAGCATTATTATTATTTATGTGTTATTTATTTACTTTTTAATATATACTTGCATGTATTTATATATATACACCATTACACACTTATATATTGGGTAAACTAACTTTTTGGATGCAATCAATTGTGATTAATAGTTTAACATCACTAATTTTATTATTTTGCTTCTCAAATAAATGCACCTCAAGTACAGATAATTATACTGTAAAACATGACACAAATACTAAGAAAATCTTACGTGCGCTGTATCTAAAAATAGAGTTCAAAACACTATTTTAACAGAAGCTAGCAGCGGACTCTCTGATTGGTAGATTTCACTTCAGAATTATGGGTAATGTAGTTCTCCACTTATTAGAAATAAAGTTAAAAAGACGCTGATTATCTGGCTTCTACAGAAGCATGCCAGCAAAACTGAACAAACTCTGAGCTCTTGTCCTGTTATACTTAATACTTAATCATTGACTAAGTTAATTTATCCTCAGAGAAAATGAAATGAATCTGATGCTAGCTCAACTAACGACACACCACTCTGTGCAGCACGAGGCCACACACACAAATACTTGGCAAAATACACAATCTTTTCACTGAGCTCACAAAAAACTGTATAAGAGCCGCTCTCCACAGACAGTATTTAACCAAAACCTCCGAAGGCTGTGCAGTGAAGATCCGTGAGGCTTCTCTCGGCCCTCAGAGAGCGAAGCGCTGAGAAGAACAGGTGTCCTGCGTCTGTTCATCTGTATTATTTAATAGCAGTCAGTGGGGAGATCTTGTACTTTTAATATTTAATCGGATCTCTCCAGCGATATGGCTATCTGTGATCTCTGAGGCGTGCCGCCCACTTTCTTTCTGTCTGTCTTTCTCTTTCCTCTCTCCGTCTCTGCTCAGTTTTCCACCTCTAATTCTCAGCGTGTTTCCGCTGGTCGACTCGCGTTACCGGCTGTTTCCTCACATTCGTAGAACCATACCACACACACGCTCAGTGAGGACTCAGCACTAACGCTGTGTGTGTGTGTGTGTATTGAAGTGTGTAGAGAGCACTTGAGGACAGTAAAGATGACTACATACGGTACCGTGTGAAAATCTGATTTCTTTACAAATGGTCAGTCTTTTTGTGTGCTTGTACACGAGTCATTTTTTTCTTCATGTATCAGATCACGTCTTATTTTCCTCTTCTTGGTAAAGAAGTGCAGAGGGGTTAATATTGATCATGACACAAAAACAACAGCTACTAAATGAATGTTCTTGAACAATGCTTTTCAGGCAAAGCCCGTTTAAATATGAGGGAGAAATATAACTTTTCTATGTTGGGAAAATTTACTTTACTTGAAAGTGTTTTCACTAAGAAATGGAGTGCAAGTTTCACAAATAAAAAAGTGCAAGTAACACTGAATTAAAAATAAAATTCAGGCAGAAAAAGTGAAAAAATGCTCAAAAAAGATTATAGTTTTATCTCTTTTTTTCCTTAATGAATATTTACATTTTAAAAAGTTATTAATATATAAATATATTTGGCTTTTCATGTTTTATAAATGAGACTGCATGAAATAAAGGTGAAAAAAGTGAACAAAAAACGCTTCCCACACAGTAGTTTTTTTTTTTTTTTTACATATGTTAAGTATGTTTTAATAAAACAACTCTTATGACATAAAAGTGCAGGAAACTATGGTGTGTGTGTGTGTGTGAGAGAATAAAACACCGGCTTATCTTTATAATATGCAACATAAATGTATTATCATATTTCCTTTATATTGATCTATCAAAATGAGCCGAATCCTTTTGTCACCTATAAACGACAGTCTCCATAAACTCTTGCTCCACACGGTGACGTAAAATGTGATACAGTCTGACATGAAAGACTGTTGATGTCTCATCGTCTGGTTTCGGTTTTATCTGAGATCTCACTAGTTTCATATCGCATCTGATAAACAAATGTCATAAAGAGCAGCAAGCCCCCCAAAAAAACAACAAAAAAACCTCATAATGCGCTGCCGGGTTAAAAATCATCTCTCTGCTGCCGTGTAAAGCCTGACTGAACGTGCAGGCATGGAGAGAGTGTGTGTTCTAACTCTTTATTAGCAGTGGAAGAGTTTGTCAGGGTCATTTTGTTCACTTACACACGTACACGTCATGATGAAGGTCAGTGGTATTACTGACCGTCTCGAAAGGTCACCAAACACCTGCATATGAATATTCACACGGCACAATTTATCAATATTTGCCAACAAAAAATCCTTTTTCCAGCACAAAACAGCAGAACCCGAGTCTTACCAGCTTTAGTGTAGAGTTTTCTAGAACCAGGTAGCTTTCGAGACCTTACAATTCTTTATATACTGTATATAAATAAAAATCAAGACAATCAAGGGAAATTATACAGTTGTATTAACATTATATTTAATTACAGTAATATATTAAGTCATCAGTAAAAATATCTAAACAACTTTAAAACTTAAGTTTACTTAAAAACCAAATCATCTTAAGATACGAAGATTAATGAAGAACATGTAACATAGGCACACACACATTGGACTAAGTTTCTGTATGTTTCAAGAATACATAAAACAACATTTTGGGAGTTTTATCCTAAAACAAGAACAAATGTTGACAAATTTTGACTTGAATTCAGATTTCTGTTTGTTTGTTCTTGGGTTTTTTAGTTTGTTTATCAAGTACATGTCTCTTGTTTATTATTAAAATGAGATGTTTTTAAAGAGATTAGCACTATAAAGCAAGATCAATTTAAGATAATGAGCCTTGTTTTCGATTAACGTCTTTGATTTATTTGTAACACACAACAATGATTAAACAAACTTCAAGCTTTATGAACAAACTATTTTAAGATATATTCTCTCTAAAACAAGAGACAAATAAAAAAAGTTCATTATTATTATAATTATACTTAAACCAGGAAAACGTCTATTTTTTTTATAATAAAGTAAAAAAGGAAGTAAACTGAGGCGCTTGATGGATATTGCAGTTTTGCCATTACTGAAGTCAGCGAAACTTCAGAAATCTTGCAGAAACACACACACAAGGCCCTGATCTGTTTATCAGAGAGTTTGAGGTTTAACTGTTTCAGCTTTAGCTGGCGGGTTAAACGCAAGTCTTTTTTTTTTTTTATAGAAAGCCCTTTTATCACCCTGTTGTCTTTTTCACCACTGTAGAACGCACATATCTGGTCTCAACTTTCCCATAAAGCATTTTATTGAGCCCGCGTCGCTCGGATGATAGAGAGTTAATCGTGCAAAATTGTTTATCTAAAAACATACAATTAACTACAGTAAAATAAGGCCTATTTATCTTGGAAATTAGAGTTTAATTATATCAATACTCACATTAATTATCTGCTCACTGTGGCTGTATGGTCAAGCCTATTATTGGCTCTCGGATGGCGCGGCTTGTGTGCTAAACAATAAAGCTTCATAAATTAATACGCTTAGCAGCTATAAACAGTGTTTGCGTTAGATGCGCGTGTATGAAAGGCTGTAGCATATGTAATTACTGTATCGTACATGCAGTTAATCCTATACAATGCTCGCTGCTGTCCGTCTGTCAGACGCGCAAATGTGCCGTTTTTCATGGCACTGTGGAGGCAGCGATGCTGGACATGTTAGGTGTGTTTGACACAAAGTATTTCAAGTGATGCAATATGTTACTGAGCAACATTTTAAAGAAACGCTTAAATGTTTCAATAAATAATGCAGTCAGAAACAGCCTTTTGAGATGTTTAGGAGAATGTTCATGCTGCTCTTCTCCGTACAATGAAAGTCAGTGGAGACTTGGGCTGTCGAGATGCAAAATTAACAGAAAATGCATGGACATGTCATCGTTATTCACAGGGAAAATAAAGAAAAAAGAAAACGACAGTGTAAAAATGTAAGGTCTTGCGTTTCATACAGTATTTGACGAATAGCCTTTGTGAAAAAGTTACTTTAGAGTGTCTAATAATAAATAACGTACTTTAAAAGAATAGACTTATAGAGTACAAACTGAATATAATTAATACCACATTAATTGCAATTTGGATTAATTTAGTATTATTATTTAGAAATGTAGAATTTAATGGTGACTCAGTTAAGCTATGCACACCTTTTTATGTGATTTCATAATTACCTCTACTATCTTTAATAAATGGGTAAACCAAAATATGCACATTCTGTTGAAACTGGTGTATCATGTATTTAAATTTAATTGCAGTTACATATTTGTCACAAAGTTGCAATTTAGTACATTAAAGTATATTAAGTGCTTTTTTTTGTAAAACACAAAGTGAGACATTTAGAAGAATGTTCACGCTGCTCTCTTCCATACAATGAAAGTCAATGGAGATTTGGTCTAAGATGCAAAAATAAGAGAAAACACAAAATAAAAGCCTTTTTATGTATATTCTAAAGCTTTTGACCAGCTTTTGTGCATGAGAAAGATTAAAATGTAATTGTTATTCACAGAAAAATAAAAAAAAAGACAACGGTGTAATAAATATAGGATTTTTAAGAGGTTTTGTGCAATATTCAGACTAATTTTGGGAAAAAGTAACTTTACAGTACCTAATAATACATAACTAACTTTAAAGTACTGAACATAAGTAAAAACCGAATATAATGTTTCCATACAGTTAACTGCATATTAATTGCAATCAAAACATCTGTTAAAGTTTAAATTTAGATTAAATTAGTAGCGTCTATTTCGAAATGTAGGTCTTAAAGGGTGACTTGGTTAAGTTGGGCTTGTGCGTACCTTTTTCTGTACTTCTATTGTATTTATAATTCTTGTTAAATGTCACATTAACAAACTAAAATATGCCTTACTTTAGGCAATTATGTATTATGTATGTAATAATTAAGTTGCAATGTAGTGATTCATTCTTCTATATATTAACTATATATTAAACTGTTTTACATGTGCTTTTTTCTGTAAAACACAGAATGAGAGGTTTAGGAGAATGTTCACGCTGCAATGAACGTCAGTGGAGACTGGGACTGTCAAGCTCCTAAAAAGCATCATGAAAGTAGTCTTAATCTTTCTATTTCAAGATTTTGAATGCGATACAAAAATGAAATGTCACAAAAAAAATCCCTCAGCCACAGCTCTTACATGTCACTTCCACATATTCAAATTTCCACACCACGATCGGCTGCGAGACATGCAAAAACCTTCTGAAATGACTCGCTCAAGGGCTCAGTGGTAATGGCTCGAGAATAGACTCTTATAGGGTTACCAGCTCAGATCTTCAACCACCAGGCCACATCAACGTACAAACAAATCATCAACTCATTGCAATTTGTGGCTCGTTCACCGTCGTGAATGATGTCAACTTTACATCACCTGTGACCAGACTCGCTCCCCCATCTGTGATCCATCGCACACCGTGATTAGTCACATGAGACAGGAAGAAATAGCCACGTCGTGATTTGAGGAGCAGGCCTGACTGATGGCTGTTCATTAACACAAGTGTTGGGATCCTATCAGATCCATCTGTCATTCACACAGAGATTCGGCTGATCTCACGTCTCTGATGTCACAGTGACATTTATGAGCCTTTTTTTAATCTTGGTTCTAAATTTACATAAATATCAGGGAAAGCAAGATACAAGGTCATCAGTTGCATATAGCATTTGGGACTTGCTACATATATAACATGCTTTAAAAGAATAACCTGAATGAAGTGTTTTCAGATGTGTAATAGTTTCCATTGATATTAAATGTGTAATATAATGTGTATTAGGCCCAATCCCAATTCTATTTTCTACCCCTTTGCCTACCCCTCGCCCCTTGAAATAAAGTGGGAAGGGTTAAATATTTCCCCCTGGGAAATGGGACTACTACACTGTTATACGTCATCATCCATTGTCACTAGCTCCTAACATTATGTCAGAGGCCGATGTAAGCACCGTTCATTTACATGTACACACATGGCCATAAGCCAAGCAAAATGCGGTCCCGGGTATATGACATAAAAATACATTTCTTAATATTGTCCATTCGGTGCTATCCGCTAGCAAACTTTAGCGAATTTGTTTCAGAACGTTTCGTCACAGAATATCAACGTAAACAGAAACACAAGGCCGATGGTAATACACATGTAGTGAGAAATTGTCATAAAAAATGCGTTTGAAGAAGGGTTGGGTAAGGGATAGAATTGCTATTGGGCCTTAGTATTACACGCGATGTGCGCAATAGTTTACGTTTACATTAAATGCAATTAGCTGAATTTTTAGTTTTAGTTTATTTTTACTTCCACTGCTGAATGTACTGAGAAACATGAACTTATAATTAAATTATACTTTTATTTGCTTCGTATTGAAAATCAGGTTTTGCATATATCAAATATATATATATATATATATATATATATATATATGTGTGTGGTAATGATAATAAATGCATACATACAGAAGAACATACAGTAACAAGGCGACAGTAACAAAGCAACATAACAGAAATAATACAATGAATACTTAACAGTGTATCAACATAACACTACAAAATAATACAATGTGCAATTTAACATGATGTAATAGTGTAAACTTAGTGACGTAACAACATCTAATAACAATGTGTAACAGCATCAACAGGGCGACACAACATAACGAATACACCGAAACGTAACGACATAACGCAGTTTATAACTCATTATGCAGTTTGACTTAATGTAACATTGTCAACATTGTGATGTAAGAGAATAATTTGAAATGTAACAACGCAACATTTAACAACGCGCAGTTTAACATGATGTATTGTAACAGTGTCAACGTGGCGATGTCACAGAACGAGTACATCGGACGTAACGTAACATAACGCAACATAATGTGCGTTTTAACGTAATGTGACAAAGTGGTTTAAAATATTACTGTAAAGTGACAACCTTAAGGGATGTAACGTGTCAAGTCAAAATCTAAATGAATTTGTGTTATTGTTTATATATAACGCATCATGCAATATATCAGACAAAAGTAGTCCCCTGAGGTAACAGCTGCACAGTGAGGTCATTTAACACTGTACTGTAACACTACGTCATGTGACATATGGTAACAAAATGTAACAGTTTAATGTAATGTAATACACACCTATCCAGCCAAGACCACATAGAAAAAAACTAGAGCCAGCTAATAAAAATAGAAATAAAAGACTGGTTAAATAGAACGTGCAACAATTATAATGCAGAAACAAAAAGATTGAACAGATTGTGTCTTAGCGTTTCCATCAAGTGCTTATCAGCAGAAACGTGTCAATCTCTGGGAAATGATGAGATTGTATTACGACAAGTGATGCGCACATCTCTATAATCGCACACACATCAATCATAAAGTTAGTCACTGTCATTGGGACTTTCCTCGTTATTTCTAACACACGTAAAAAGTGTGATGTTTCTGTGGAGAATTATGAGTTATGTGTGTGTTTTTTGTTTTGAGTCGTGGTGAGTGTAGGCCCTTCTGGCGGTGATGTCATCCAACGAGGTGGTGATGTCATAAACTCGTGACGTCAGTGTAATCAGTGAATCCGGCCACACAGAAGCACATTCTCTGTCGACGGACACTGGCGTTAATGGCTTTTTAAATGTCAGCGAATGTCATGGAACGATGAAACGAGGAATCGGTTATCCCAGGTCGAAGTGATCATCTCCCCCGCTCTCTTTCTTTCACTCGTGTTTCCTCTTCCTGTCTCGCTGAAGGACTCCAGCACGCGGCTACGGCGCAACTTTCACCGACGCTGATGTCAGCATGATTTATACAGCAAACACACACACACACACACAACAATAGAAGAGTGCGTGTGTGGCTGTTCTTACACCAGTAGTGTGTGATAGTGATTTATTGTTTGCTTTTGCTCGTGTGCGTCTCACCATGTGTTTCCAGATTAAGAATTTATCATCCTTTTAGTTTTTCCTGCTTTTATTTGTATATTGTTTTTTAAAAAATTTCTGTATTAATTTTTAAACCTTTTTCCTTTCACTGCTCCGTTACTTGTGACGAATACAGTAATCATAAGCTTTTTTCCCTTCATGTGTCCTTCAGTAAAGCGGTTACTCATAACATCCACAATTCATAATGTTATTCATCACTTCTTGTATTCACATATAAGAATATATAAGAAGTGATGCACTCCTGCGTATGCAATTATAATCTCACACATAAAATGAGAGCGAGAGAGTAATCCTGACTCCTTAGTGTTATCTTCATGCTAAAATATGCCGCTTGCATGTGAATGGATCTATTGCTGCCCCGTCCTGCCAACCGTATAAACACATCCCGCTGCATTACATCGACACACACCTCAAAATCAATCATCAGCATCACTGCAATATTGATTTGGATATTCTGCTAAGCTCTACAAACTAATGCAAAGTTTAGCTCTGACGTCAAAGTTATATTCGTCATAGAGTGTGATTAGAAGTATGCAGGTGTCGAGCGAATCATAGTAAGAAGATATGTAGAAGCAAATAAGAACAAAGAATGAATATGGGACGTCTGATCCCAGAGCAGGATTTTAAGAATATAGGGTGTGAGAACATTTTCATGGATCTTTAGTGAGGTTTTATCAGGTTGATTTCCTCTGACACGGCACATGTTTATGGTTTTGCTGTCCCGGGACGGGATGTTCAGAACCGGGCGGAGGGTGCCCATATTTTCAAACATTTGGTTCATACGTTTCTGCAGACCTTCGCATTATTAGGAAAGGATCGTTCTGATTATATGCTGTGTGTGTGTGTGTGTGTG
>JAUYWG010000066.1:14573562-14613738 GCA_034779775.1 Enteromius afrohamiltoni | reverse complement strand
CAAGCGATTATTCATGATTCAAACTGAAAGTGTTTGTTTATATATGTGTGTACTCTGTGTATTTATTGTGTGTGTATATCTAAATATAAATGATGTATTTATTTCTAAAATATATACATGCATGTCTTGTTTATTTATATATATATATATATATAGGCAGACAAAATAAATATACACAGTACACATATATAAACAAACACTTTCAGTTTGGATGCAATTATTTTTATTTTATTATTTTTATTTTTATTAAAAGAATATTTACAAATTGTTTTTACATAATTTTTGTGTTTTTATATACAGTATAACATAATACAAGTGCACAGACAGCCATATATTATGTAAAGAAAAAAAGAAACTTATTTTGAATGTGATTAATGGTGATTAATAGTTTGACACCACTAAAACATATTGTTATTGATATAAGATCATAAAAGACTTACACTTTAGCGCACAGCCTCTTGTGAATTTGTCTTTCAATAAACCACACCATATATGATTTGATACGACTTGTTTCTCATATGCATATCCAGGTGATGTATTTCTGATAAAAAGGAGGATAAATGATTTGTAGTCGCATGTGATTTGAGTTTCAGGTGCTAATCTACAGCATGGGGTGATCGCAGAAAGGCGTCCCGTCACAGCTGCTTTAGTTTTCTATTAGACGCTGTAAATCGCTGCTGTCTCTGAAACTAATTCTTTAGTTTGGTTCTTGTTAAGTCTTGTTTGGGTTGTTTTCTTTAGTTAAGGGCTCCCGCTGAGGGCCTTCAGCACTTCAAAGGCCAGTTTGCTGAGCACGGTGTTCGCCTCAGGACCGAACGCAAACACGCAGAGTGTTTAACGCCTCAGACTTATTCACAGACATCGTTAAATAACACGCTTTAGTAACAGACTAAGATGCAATGAGCAGAGAGACTTGTGCGGGTGAGAGAATGGCTAATTATTTGGCGTTAAATTGCATCACACTACATTCATCTCGTTTTAACAAGCTAACAAAGGGTTAGTTCGTCGAAAAAATGTAAATTGTCTCATTATTTTCTCACTCTTGTGTTTTGTGTTTTTCAAACCTTTCTGAAGTGGAACACAAAAGGAGATGTTAAGCAGAATGTTTGTGCTGCTCTTTTCCACTCAATGAAAATGAATAGGGACTCGAGCTGAGCAGTGTTCACACAATCATTATTCACAGTTGCTTTTTCCTTTTTTAATGTAATTAAAAAGTAAGAAAAAAAGTCAGTTACCCTTTTTATTTATTGGCAGAAAAGGGCTTGCATAGAAACTTGTATTTATTTATTTCAGAACTTAAACAACGCAAACATTTCTTTTGAGGCAACAGACTTTCAGTATAAAATTTGGTATGTCAAATTTACAATTAACCTGAAATAAAAGACTCAGTCTCCGTTTGCTCACCTGCGCGTGAGCTATTCCTTTAAATGGCTGCATCTCTACGCACTGGTGACAAATCTATTTATGTAATACTTTTGATAGGTATTGATTGGACCACTGCAGAAACTTAGAAAGAGAGAAAAATGAGCTTGAAGACCGAACATGGCGGCCGGAGGAGCTCTGAACACCAAATCTAATGAGGAGGAGAGAGAGAGAAAAGAAATAAATAAACACAGTTTCCACTGCCAGTTTAAAGAACTCATATTGTACAATTTTATAGCGTTTTATTATTTCCCTTAAGTCCACTTACAAAGTCATTCAAGGTTTCTTGCACCAAAAGTCTCTTAATTTAGTTGAGCTTAACTATTTTCTACCTTCTCTCTGACCTTTACAATAAAACATTGTTACTGTCCGGTTATCCTGCTTCACAGTTCATCATGATTTAATATATATATATATATATATATATACATAATGCACAATTTCTAGAGCTTAGCAAATGTATATTTATAAAATGCCTATGGAGTTGTCAGAATTTATCACTTTATATATTGAGGTTTTAACAGTGTTGAGAAGGTGAAGTTCTAATCATTTATGTCTTTTTGTGGTTTTAGCTTATTAATGCTTGCTCAGTCTTTTTAAAGCATTCTATCTCTTCAGTTATTGTTGTTGTTATATTTGCAAAAATATAACCTGCCAAAAAAAATTACATGCAGGTTACCCTAAAGCCTAACCCTAACCATATAGTAAGTACTTGTATATGTAAGGTTCATCTAAAACGAGCATTTTCATCAGGCTATGATAAGTTATTTCAGTTGAAGTCAGTTGCACAGAAAAATAGCCATTCATTGCCTTTAGAGTAAAATTACTGAGCCTAAACATAGGAACCTGAAGAAAACGCTGATGTTTTGAAGATGTATAATTGCACTGCAACAAGGACACATAAAGCAGACTTAATACATGCAGTTTTTACAGCTTGAGCTTGTAATATTTGAGGCTTGTAATATATTATAATATTTGTTTAAAGTCAGGTCAGGTCCAATCAGTCAACTCAGTTCAAGTTTGTCTTTTCACAACACTGCTTTGGATGTAATAAACCTCAATTCAGATTATTGTCTTTTAACTGAAGTTTGTCATCATCTTGGCTATGTTGACTAACAGACTAGGGTTCAAATCTCTATTGATTTTTAAAGTTCCAAACACATTGAAGTTTTTTTGCACCAATCGTGCCTGACCATAAAACTCTTGCCTCTTCAGAAGCAGTCATATGACGGTGAGACTGGAGTGTGTTTAACCCGTGTGTGTGTGTGTGTTGAGCGCTCCCGTTCATACTGTTCAGTCTTGGTTGTTCTCAGGTGTGTGTGTGTGTGTGTGTGTGAGTGACCTTGGAGTGGCGGCAGTGCTTAAACAGTGTGTCAGCGAGTGTGTTGAAGCGTGTCTGTGCCGATTATGAATGTTTCATTACTGCCACCTCAGCCTTTAGCTGTGAGCTTTCCACTAAAGCACACTGACAAATCCTCTTTCTTCTGGCCTTTTTTCCCTCCTCTCTCTCTCTCTCTTTCTCCTCGATGGCCGTCCAGCTCTTTTCTCTGCACTCCGCGCTCGATTTCTGGTACTCTCGATTTTTCTTTCCGCAGTTTTTCCGGCCGCTCTCTCTCTGATGAATCTCCAGACAGCAGGGAATAATTGTAGTCGGGGCCGAGCGCTCGTTTTTCTTTCTGTTTGAAAGGCATGACAGGTACGACTTCTCCCCTGCTCTCTCCGCCCTCCCTTTCTCTCTTCCGCACAAAGAGCGCACAAAATAAGTCAAGGTTTACAAGGTCAACTCGTCTCGCGCTAAGCAGAGCTTTTTCACCCGCGGTATTTCGACTAAAACGTCAAGAGACAGCGGAGATAAATTTGGAAAAATGTCCCGGCTCGGGCGGCCGTACCTTACTCTGATTTCTGCCGCTTGAAATTCTCCTCTGAATGAATAAGAGAGCTTGTTATCTTATTGTCTTATAATAGCAGGCGAGCGCTCGCGCACTTCATCATGCGCTGCCCTGTTGAGTGCGTAAAAGTGTGTCACAAACACACACACAGATGAAGGGAAAAGAGGGGCAGATTAGTATCTTCTTTCTGGGGTGTGTTGAGGCTCTCCCCGCGTTCTGTAACGTTTCTTTGACGACAGGAACTACTTACGCAAGACCTTTTGATGCAAATTCAGCTTAGATCTCTCAAAAAACTGTCTAGAATCAGTCATTTATATCACCACAGTTTTAGTGCTAAAGATTTCGTCTCGTTCTTAAAGAAGAACTTACGTGCTCTATTATAGATTTGTGTGAGAAAAAGACTTATGTCATTATTTGAAGTAAAACTTCAAAAAAGAGCAGCGTGAACATTCTTTAAAACATCTTTCGAAAATAATAAACCACTGGACCGAACGTGATTTTCACCAAAACAGATTCACTCACTAAAACAGAATATGAATAAACAGCGTCCACCTCTAAAGAAATGTATTATCTAGTTGTAAACTTCTCTCGCAGTCAGCTGCTGCATTTCATAAAACTAACATTGACTTTATAACGGCTCTTAATAAATATTGACCTACATTTTAATCACATGCTAATCTGGAGCGCCGGAGAGGTGACAGTTTATGGATGGCCGTGGATCATAAATTTTCCAGGTCGCATCTCTCTATCGAGTGTATCTGTTCCTCCGAGAGCCGTACGATTGATCATATTCATTAAAAAATATCTACACACTTTGGCATTTCACAGCCCACTAAGCCAGTGCAAGTTTAAGAATAAGATGTAATTACTCTCCTGCAGCCAATATTCATTTCAATGGAATAATAAACTACTTGGATTAAAAGATTACTGCGTGGGATTGTGTTTCGTACATCACAATATTTCCCATGTAATGTTTTAATAATAATACAGTTACAGTACAAACCGTTCTGAATTTGACGTTAAAATAAAAAGGCCTTCAGTGCATTTTCCTGTTCGTTTTGCATAAAAAGGTTACTGAAATTGTTCCGAAGCGCTAAAATCACATTCTTTTCGATATTTTTAGCAGCGCATTCAACCAATAAGTGCTTCTCTAGCCAGCTGTCTCAAAGCTCTCCTGCGCTATTAAAATCAGGTTTCACCGCAACCCAGGCGTTTCCACAAACCTGCATCCATGCCACCGCTGAGCATTGTTTAAAGCCATGGGGTATTGTGGAATAGAATGAGGTCGACCAATCTTTTCAAAACTAATTATGATGTTTAAAAACCTAAACACCAGAAGCAATATTGGGCCAATAAAACGGAATTAAAAGCTCATTTCTGCGGGGTAATTGCACCACGCAGCGCTGATATTAAACACCTGGCATGTGGCACAGCTTCACTGATGTGCCGCCCATCCTGGAGCGGGAACCGGACGTGTCTGAATCCGAACGAACGGGTCAGAGAACAGGCACGCAACGGCAGACGATCAGCTGCAATGATGGCTTTGTTACAGGACATGATGTCATGCTGCCTCTCTTCCCCTGTTTAAACAGGCAGAGGGAGCGGGAGAGTGATACAGATTGAGTGTGTCGTTGTAAATGGGGTAGATTAAGCGGATATATTGTGACTGTTCAGGGTAAGGCTTTTGGTTACAGCCAGGGCTGTACATACAGGAAGTGATGCAGACATATACCGGGGGTCAATGGGAGATCCGTTTACCTCTGAAAGTCACCTTTTGTCTTGTCCTGGACAGGACCGTATAATGCTTATCAGCGTATCAGTAACTCTGGAGTTCTTTAGATTACAGTATACCTCGGAAATCCGGGTGTATTTGCGTTTTTGCTGCTATTTATAACTATTTCAAACTAGAGACAGAGAGGAAAGCAGATAAAAAGGACCAAAGTTAAGATATATTTTGATATATGTATAACACCCATATGTTATACAACACCCCTACATTGTACTGCATATCCTAATTGAATTGTCATTGTTTAAAAAGCAGATTTTTTATTTTTGTAGTTGTATGATTGCTCTGAAACATAACTATGTGTATATAAATTTTGGTTTCCAGGATCAAGGCCGGCCTATGAATAACGGCGCACTTGCCTGGCATGCTGAAAGAAAGAAACATTGATTAACTATCAAATGATTCCAATACAATGATCAATAATGCTCCGTGGAAGAAACGAGAAAAACATCCGCTCATGAATCTTCCTGTGCCTCGGACACAAAGGCCTTCTTGGCTGGACATGCATTGGTTATAGAACGCTTGAGATGCTCTTCTGTGCAAGCCACAAAATGGATACATGCATTTATGCTTTAATTTGAATGAAAACAACACATCTTTGTGTTGCAGCTGACCCAGACTACTGTACACAGTTAGCATTCAGCAGATACTTTCCAAAATGTCTCTAAGGTGGAATGGAGGAGACAAATTGTTGAATAAAGTGATTCTTTTTTTTGGGGGGGTTGCACAGAAAAAATGCTCTAGTATCTTTTATTGAATTCTGATTGAACCAGTGATTGGACTATTTTGACAATGTCTTTCATACTTTTCTGGGCCTTGACAGTGTTGTGTTCTGAAGACGAACAAAGCTTTTATAGGTTTGAAAGGACATGGGGTGAATATTTTTTTATTTTGAGGTGGATCAACCCTTTAACTCTGTAGTTGCATATTTTCCAAATAAACTCTTGCGAGTCTGGATAACAACTACTATTTCCAAGACATCTTTGCGGCCAAACTTGGCTCAACTCCGGAGGCAAAGCTGTTGTTTTTTTTTTTTTTTTATTATTATTATTATATGCGAATCTATGCCTTGAGGAGAGCAATATCACCAGCGTCTGTCTAGACCCAGCTGAGCATTTGCTCCTCCTGCTGGGGAGGCAGAAAAGGGTCATAAAACCCAAATGATGGCCACCCAGACTTCCCTGAAGGTAGAGAGGCTTGAGCAGAAGATGCAAGCCAACACTGAGCCAACAGTTCTTCCAAAAGACCTTGAGGCGGAAAGCTCAGATGCCCTGTCACCTGTGGCACACTGTCAACATCATTTAGTGCATGTTATTATTGGGTATTGTTTGTTCTGGGTGCATTTAAGACACATTTAGAAACATTTTGTGCCCTTTTTGTAGGTCAGACGATTGTCAGTCTTGGCCAAGTAGCTCTGTGTGGCTAAGATGAAGAGTTGAGATTATCCCAAAACTTGCTATTTACCTCCATAGATCACAGACATTTCAGAGGTTGGTAGGAGATGGAAATCAATGCAAAATGTAGTGCAGATCTACCGCTCCTGGTACATCTTGAGCCCTCGTCAGACTTCTTCTTTACGGCAGGGATAAGCTGCACCTTTATCTCTTTGAAATGTGCTTCAGCCCTAACATAATATCAGATGTTGCGGATGTGTCCTACAAGAATCCCTCTAGTTCCAGTGCCCCCTGGATAAGACCTTGCAGAGCTGTACTCTTGTGGAGGCTGGAAACTGGAAGCTTTCCTATCTATGTTCAGCCATTTGCAAACAATACAGTATGTGACACCTGGCTGGCCCAGAAACACTACATCTGTGTTCCCACTTTATCTCCCGTTATCCTGGATCGGGGCGGTCCCACCGGTTCCCACACATACACAAATGGTTTAGTGCCACTTCAGGTTTACATGCCTCACATCATTAGCTATCCTCCCTCAATCTCAGACAAATAACAACCAGTCTCTCCTCTACCCCCCACCCCTACCCCCCTCCATCAGGGGCCCATTCATTACACAGTGACACTTTTACTGCCTCTACCTCTCCCAGACCTCTCTACCTCTCTGGAGAGAACAGATAGAACAAGAAAGAGAGCGCGAACGGGGAAGAGACTGAGTGGAACCAGAAATAGAGTGCCGCCCCACCTCCAATCCCACACACGCTCGACTCGAAAATACAGAAGGAAGAGCTTGTTTGTTTATGAGTGCCATAGTTTCAGTCTTATCCCTTGGACGTACAAGGAACACCTCGTCCATCTTTCTGTATCGTACCCCAATCCATGTGCGCAATTCTGGTATTGCGTCATGGTCTCTTTATAGAGTGTGCGCGTGTGTGGGAGCAAACACAGATAGGCCACCTGCACTGAGAAGGGTACACCGTCTACATGTACATTACGCAACCCTGTTTGTGCAGGAGAATATGTACTTTGAGCATTACACAACCGGTTCTTCAAATCACATGCTGGGTTGCACTTTTCTCACATGTTTGGAACAGATCAAGCTTATATTTTGACACACTGAACCAGATGCGTATTGCATTTGATTTTCTGGCCAGTTGCTCTGATTCTCGTCTGCTGGTCCAGGTTATTGATTCCATTGGCCGCACAAGCGTGAAAGGGCGGGACGAGACTCCTTTATGATTGGTTTCTTTATGTGTCAATTACTCTGTTGGAGCGAGTAATGCGTGTGACAGGCCGTTTGTTTATGGAGTTGTTCCGGGTCATGGTCAAAGCCTCGCTAAACACACAAGCCGAGGAAGGGTTCAGCTCATGTCACTCCTGGGAAACTCGCTCACCCCATGATGCACAAGGAGACTTTCTTTGTTTAAATCTCAAGAGAAGTGCTTGAAATATAAAAGACCCTTCCTAATTTAGTTAATGGCAATGTGCGCATTTGTTAATCCAAGTGGTCCATAAAACGTTTTGTACTGTATGCTGAGCATGCATCATTTATTAGTAGTGATGTTTACACATTTTTAACTGCTTCTTTTGAATTGTTTAATAAATTCACACCCACTCAACTTTTAAGTTAGTAGCTGTGAGGTCGACACAACTCAATACTTGACGCAATCAAGCTAATGCGAGACATAAATGTAGTTAAATATGACTTGTTACGTTAAAAAAAAAAACTTATGGATTTTTGAATTAATCAAACTATTTTCATTTTCTTTTTGTAACTTAAAAAAAAAAAAATCTTAAATTGATCCAATGAATTAATCAAATTCAATATATATATAAATTTCCCAGCACTATTTAACACAACGTTTTACGGCCTAAAAACTACTTTAGTTTTTAAAACTAATTATCAGAATTAGTTTGTAGGTTAGAAGCTGCCTTCAGTGAAGACAGCTAAAATATATTTAATCTCACCAGTCGTTTAAAATCAATCTCTTCTTCTCTTTCTTCACAGACAGTGTAACACTGGAATGCTTCTGGCTTAGGGTGACCCACGGCTCCAAGACTGCCACAAAGCACAACCTCTCCAAAATCCACCCCTGATGAAGACAATGATGAGGAGGAGGAAGACGATGGAGGATTGAGAGAAATCAGAAACCCTTTATCAACCTGAGTGCCATTCCTCAGCCTTACCTACAATCCCCTTCTGACTTGACCCTGATTTTACAGTCAGATGTCTTGCCAACAATGAAAAACAAATTAGAAAAGCCTTGAAACATCCCTGCATGCTTGATGATGCAGTCCAGACAATAGAAGGAATTCAAAACGGAACTTCCACCAGATATTTTCAGACCACATGGACTTTCTCTGCCACTGACGGCCCTCCGGTTCTCGTACCAGATGCTGTTTTATTGTACTTCACATAAGCCCAGCGTTTTATAAAAGGTGGTTGGGAGGCTGTAGCCAGATGGGGTAAAGAAAGACAACAGCATTCAAATAGCATCTTGTGTATATTGTGTACAGGATACAAATACAGGCTTATTCTTAGCTATGTGAAGACACGACGTTTGTAAATAGCTCACAAATTGTACATTCCCTGCATTGTCTTTGTAGGTTACGCCGTTACAACATTTATTCAACATTTTTATCTGTACAGACGTAAAGGTTGACATTGATCTCCGAGTGTTTGTATTCTGTAAACATCCATTTAAACCATATAGACCCCCTCTAAAGACAACTCAAATGTTATTGCTTGTTAAGGAGACATTTATAGAGTGATCTAGACCTAGTTAAACCCTAATGCCAGATTGAGTGACTACGCCTTTGAGAACGAGAGAAACACAATTGAATTGCATCTCTCGCTGTCTCTCTGCATCTCTTTATCTGCTGTAGAAGTCCCAGCCCGTGTGGTTGTAGTTTCCGATTCCCAGATAACTTCAAGCTTGATTGCCAACGTCCTTGTACAGTTTAGAATTGCATCTTTTTTGCCCCTTCAAACAACGATTATCTAATGCCTGAATCCTCTACGTAGATGTGACGTTCATGTAGGTGACCCGATTGGGGGGGGGGGGTCCTAGGCCCAAGAGGGGTCAGAGCACCTGAGGTGGGGTGGATCTCTCCTGGATCAGCCTCTCGCTGAGTTCCCACAGGCCAAGGGCAGTCGTGGGGTCTTGGGCCTGCGGCGAGGGCAAGCATCGGAAGCAGTTGTTGAAGTACATCCCTCCGATACCCTCCAGCTCTGGAGCCACGGCGCAGTAGACTGTAGTGGCCGCTCCCTGTTGCTGTGGAAACACAAATGAAAATAAACTGAAGCAACGTGAGAAAAATTACTGTTGTTCTTGTATGGAGCCTGAAGAACTGGGCAACGCTCGTCAAAGGGTCGGGGAAATACCAAAGACACCTAACCATCTGAGACAAACCCCACCCCCCCCCCTAAAACTGATTGCGAGATCGGGGGGGGAGGGGGGGGCTGTTTCACAGACTATCAAAAGACACCATGGGATAGACTGTGAACTTGTTCAAATGGAGTTCTTCTTGTACGTGTACATCAGACATATGGCTGTCAACAATCTGCATGCTGTCATATAGGTACTTGCCAAATACTAGTCTAGGAACCACAGAGATGAGCTGATTTATGGTGGAAGTGTTCAATTTTGGCAAGTTCTATAAAAGCTTTTAAAGGCGGCTGTCTGAATGCTGTATCTTCTCTAGGGTTCAACGGTTAGCAGAAAAACCAAGCGACAACAATAGCAATGACATGCACTTGCCGTTATCTCCTCTCTAAGTAGGAAAAACAGGATATAATATCTCAGAAACTGGAACTGAGAAGCACTCAATTGGCAGGTTTATTGTATATCTCCTGTGCGCCTGCCAAGAAACACAGACAATGATCAACACACACACACAAACAGTATAGTTGTAGATACTGTACATAGCAGAAAGGAAGTGCTTTGGGGAAGTCTTGTAAAGACGACTGTGGGGCAGCCTGCCAAAACTGTCCATTCATCTCATGTCAAAGGGATTTCTGGATGTCACTGAGTCAATGGGGACTTTCTGTCATTGCTGGAGAAGGCGTTTACATGTACACACACACAAATTTAAATAAGCGATCTAGCATAAATATATCCAGTAGAGGTTTACCCAAGTTGGAGACATATACCCCAAATCTCACTATCCTCTGTGACGCATACATCAACAAACAGGCCCCATAAAAATCTCTGAAGGGCCGTTTACACTGACAGCGATTTGCAACAAAAGCAACCTGAAGTCTTCAGTGTGAACCCTTTTAAAGTAAGGAAGCAGTTATTGGAATTACTTTAAGATGTCAAGGTGTAATTCTGGCACCAAACTAGCAGCTACAAGTGAAATTGTGTAAAACAGTCCTCCGTTCTTCCATTGTTCGAAAATATAGTTAGTCTTCAATGTCACATTATTGGTTGAGGCAAACATTTGAGAAAAAAATCATGTCATATAACTAGTTCAAGATCATAGTGGTATCAGTGTTCAGCCACGGTTCAAAGGTCAACCTAGCAATCCAACCCCTCCCTTGTTAATGAAGGTCTCATGAAATGTCAAAACCACTCCTATACGCAACACTTACACTCACAGTCATGCCTCTTTTAGTGTTTATTTCCCTCAGGTTTGATTGTTTACACACAAACAAATGACTCCTCACATCTTACAGATGCTTTGCACTTTTCCGCATGGCCGATTAGCAGCTAATTGTCGGGGACGGTTAGCTATCCCGGGGTTTTATCTGTCTTGAGGAAAGAGGGATGAAGATTCAGAGGAAAAGAAAAACATGTCAGACAGAATTAGAGTTGACGTACAGGTTCAAATGTTTCCAGACTCGTCTTTTATGTCCCTCCTCTCACAGAAGAAACCGTCCTGCGCTACTTCACACGCAACTCCTGCAGGAAGTTAACTTCTGTGAGACGCACATGAAATAGATGGCTGCTTTATCTTCAAAAAGTGCAGGAGCGTCTCAGATCTGAAAAAAGCGCAGGGCAACGTTAAGGAGATCGTCTGGCAGACGTTTACAGGGACGTGCACCGACGGCCAACTCTTTAAACAGACGCAAATATACACGCGCCGCAACAGTACAAAGACTTTGGCTCATTTAAGGAGCCAAATCAACAGCTGTAGCTCAAGCTGGCAAAGACTGTGACAGAGCGCTTGTTAGATACGCGCACACACAAACTCGCAGGAAGAAAGCCAAGGCTGTAGTCTGAAATTCAGCGAGCGAACTTCACGCGCTCATCCCCATTTAACTCCAGTTTGTGTGTTTTTCTGTATCTGCGTGTGTCGGACCGAGCGTCTTTTGAAGTACACAGATGCTGCATGTTGCTTTGGTAAGCGCAGCAATAAACATGACATCAAAAGGATGGATCTTTCTGGAGTCTTACCTGCTTGTGCAGTGATAAGTTAATACGTATTTGAAGCTAGGAATATGAAAGGACGGAAAATGTCACTCAACCCCTCCAGCGAACCCGACGCGGTGAGTCAATATGCAAAGATGCACTTTATGGATTCACTGCTCTTGTAATTACATTTAATGTTGTCACATGCACAAAAAAAGTGTTCAAAGCAGTGTGAAATGATTTCCCTGGTTATTAAGGTGCGGTTCTAATAGGGGAATCCGCTAGACTTGAGCAAATTGTCCACAATGCCTCTTAGCTTTCGATGAGCTCATTAGGAATAACAAATGTGTTCTGAAACCCAAACCTAGAATAAAGGTTTAAAAACCATCTAAATTGTCTGCAAGTATTGATTTTCATAATGTCCCAATATTTTACACCTTTATGCATGTACATACAAGGGAAAAAACAGCCTGGGGTGGTTCAGCTCATCTTGAAAACCTGACCCGGATGGTGGTTTAACTGGTTGGCCATCTGCTCTTCTGTCCTGACCAGCTGAGAAGTACCCAAAACCAGAGAATCAAATTAGCCCGGCCACTGAAACCAGCTTGGTATCGAACAAACCACTTGAGGCTAGTTCTTTAGTGTCCTTCTTGTCACCTCACCTTGATTAGAATACAGTGCCAACCGGCTCAAAGTTAACATTAATACACTCTTCGCAAGCGCACATGCTCCATTGCAGCCACCACTTGGCGCTGCTAATGCCCTCTGTAATGACGCGCTGTGAAGACTAGCGTGACTGAGATTAGCAGCGCTAATGGATGTGGAGTGTGATTTCAGCGCTGGCTAGTGTGCTGCTGTCCCTTAGCCAAACAATGGACTGAAATGAATCCGAACCCTCTTCCAAAAGCGCTTTAGCCCATTTCCAAAGCCTGCCTAGTCTTCATAGTGGAAGGGAGAACACATGGTTAAATCCCAGCAGCCCCATATTAAAGCTGCGCCAACTGAATGGGGCTAACGCAGAACTAGCAGTTAGCTTATGCGACTTTATTACAGTAATCGGCATCTGAATTACAGCTTAACTCAGATACGCTCGCCGTACAGTCGGCTCGATTGTTCAGTTGGGGTTTAGTACATGTGCTTTATTAGAACTTTGAACACTGAATACATTCCCATCAAGCTTTCTCAGATGCATCCTCACTAAATATAGATCTGCAATTGATCCATTGAGGCTCTAGACTGGAACACCATTTCCTTTATCCGTTAGCAGCAGGACAATAATAGTGTTTCTAACCATGAGCCTCCTGCCTCCTGGTGTATTTAGCTGAGGGAGATGGTGAGATTGGATTGTCAGACTGAATAAGAGAACATGGATCTTATTGCCGTTATGCTGAACCTCCTGGCACTTGACCCTGATGGCCCTTTTGGGCAGATAAGCTTTATGATAAAACGCATTAACATGCTGGACCAGGTACTGCTCGCATTTATCAAGAGCTCAGCCCAGAAAACCGAGATAGCGAGAGAGCTACAGATCAGTTAAAGCAGTGGTTATCAACTGGTTTCGCTTCAGGACCCAAGATTTATCATTGGGCATTAAGCAGCGTCCCAATACACGACTACAACTGTCTGTTGAAGGAAAGTCTTTAATTCATGGTTTCCCAAAGATGAGGATGAGGATGCTGTTTTCTGCCTAATTTTGCTCGCTTTTACCAAGAAAATCACTTTAATCAATTTAATCGGACAAACGGCCTTTGACGCCAACATTGTTTTTACTGTCTGTCTACAGTTTGAACGAAAAATGGTTTGAGAGCTACCAGTTGAGGAACCTCTGAGTTAAACACAAATTGCCAAAATCGTCTGATCCATTTATGCAGCAATACTAACAACCAAACCAAAGTAAATAAAACTAAGAGTAACACTTATGTCCTCTTTCAAATAAAATAAAGGCCGAACATGGACATAAGATACATCCATTCACTCCGAAGTCATGCAATAAGTACATTCATCACTTTTACGTGCGTAAATAACTAATGTCTTCCTGTATCGAATGCAATTTTCAATATGAAACCTCATGCATACAGACACAAATAAGTTGTTTTGTTTAGCAATAAATAACAAGGTGGAATACCATATAGCAACTGCGATTCGCCCATCGTGAAATCTCATTGGTCCAAAATCCTGCTCTGCATAATTGTATATTTATTATCAAATATGCTCGTAGTGTTGGTTAGCGTGCTTCTTTTTGATTATGCATTATACATTCCAGAAAGGAAATGACCTATAATTTCACGCCTTCTGTTTGTTTATCCCAGGAATGGCGCCCCCATCATGCACTCCTGCTAAAATCTGACTGTATCTAGTGTACAAATTGTGATTTAATTCCTCTTTTACCATCAGTATTAAAGTCCTGTGCTGGCTGAGAGTTTACAGTCGGCATAGTTTTTTTTTTTTCACTGTAAACTAGTACCCCAGTTTCCCGTAAGTGCTGGTGTCGCTCTACAGCGCGAACAGACATTTCTCCAACACAATGTAGAGTATCTGGCATATAGAGCATTACGTTATAATCAGCAAAGAAAATCACTTGAAAATGCAAGTGATGACCTTACTGGGTAAGAGTAATATCCCTTTGTTTCTAGAAAGGTTGTGTTGAATTTTCTGTCATTGCTGCATGTAATAGGTTGGTGTAAAGAAAAAAATGGTGTAAATTTTCCCATCATTGGTCTCATGTTATCCGCTGTCGGTTCCTCTGTGTTGTACATACATCTGTAAATATCGAACAGCTATGCATGCTGACACTCTAGCAATTGTTTCAGGTACTTTTATAATCAAAAACGCATATGGCATGTGCTTAAAAAAAAAAAAAAAAAAAAAAAAGGTGAATTGAAAAAAAGATAAAACGATTGGTCAAATAAACATGATCTCCTAAACCGATGTGAAAAATAGTGATTTTTTTTATTTTATTTTACTTTTTTTTTTTTTTTTTTGGTATATGCAATTATATCTTTGGCTGTCATTCCCAGTGTCTTTCCCATGTTATCCTTCAGACATTTTTGTAAGAGGGTTGAGGCAAACACGATATCAACGTGATATTGGGGAGGGAGGAGGATCGATGTTAATTGTCTGGATTTTAAACAATGGCCCTACATTTCAAAACTTCATATGCTCACAGAATAATGTGTATTTTATTAGTGTTTTGTTCTGTCTGTGTTAGTCTATTACAGAGTGTATCCTGGTTTTCTGACTCTAACAACCAAACAAAAGGCAAATGTCTTTCGTTTCAGCACTTTTTTTGTACATATCATGTATCTTGCTATATTCTATTATATGGCCATGCAGTGATTCCCAAGAGTATTGCGATTAGTTTTGCCTCAGCCCTATGCAACGAACTGTACATTTATAACCAAACCAGAGACTATTCTATGAAGGAGATCATGGATCCAACGGAGGAAGAGGGACTGTTTTTTAGGAATGTTTATTTTCAATTCATGATGACCATGATAGTTGGAGGTGTCTGATTTTTAATCTGTGCTAAAGATATTTTAAATTTAATAAATAATCATTGTAACAAGATGTTCAGTGGTTTGGTTCTTTGCCATGTGTTTTTCAATTCGGAGAGTTATACTTGAGTAAATCAGTTATGTATGGCAAACACGTCATTGTGCCACGTAATTATTTCCCGTATTACCCACAGTACAGCACCCTAAAACTGACAATCGACTTGCAAAATCACTTGGACATCTGCCAGTGATGAGTAATTCCCCCCTCGTCAAAAACCTCTCTGGACGTTCTATTGAATTGCTTCAACCTAGCTGACACTTTCCATAAAGTTTACTGATTACTGTCCTGTTAATTTAAACTAAAATGTAATGTACATTTTCTCTGTTCTTCAGACCTGGATTAACTGTTTAGCTTTTCCACATGCATACACTACCTACCAAAGGTCCAATTGATATCACATTTCATATTTCAGTTTTCTCAATATTTTCATAATCTCTAAAGCATTCTTCAAGCTCAATCTTCAGTCAATCCTGTTATTTCATTGTAAGTAAATTATCACTAAATACACAAATGTAATTTATGTATTTAAAATGTATTTATTTAATTTTGGGTGAAATGTGTTTAGCAGTTCCAACAAACCAACATTTCTCAAACTAACCTATATTCATTGCCAACCATGTTTCCAAATATGTTACCCATTTTGGTATAAAGTGCATGTTGTACATTTATGTTTGATTATAGATTTATAAAGTATTATAAGAGACTTCTAATGTTAATATTTTATTTCTTTTTTATGTAGATTTAATAGAATTATGACAAATAAAATGTTCTTAATAATAAGGTTGCAGTTTATTTTACAGTATGCGTACAGCACTGGTATTATAAGGGGTAGTTGTAGGTTCAAGGTTAGTACCTAATTGTTTTAATTAAATGAATATAGTGCCGACCATTATATTATTATATCTATCTTGTTCTTGACTTAATTTAAAGCAAAAAAACAACAAGCTTCATAGATCTTGTTTGCCCAGTACAAACCTCCCCGATCCAAACCCTCAAAAGTCACATCACTATTACAAAAAAGACCGAAAAACCATTCCCGACAACATTTATGCAGTTCTTCTTTTCTTTCACCTCTCTCTCCATCTGTTTTTCTGTCTTTCCCCTCATTTTTGTTTACCTTAGCATTCAGTGGCAGTGCTCTCAGCGAGCCGACAGCTCATCTGAGCGTGCTCCGGCCAGCTGTGAGGGGGACACTGGGTAAAGAGTAAACAGCCGCGATGGCCATTCTTTCTGCCCAATGAACCGCCGGAGAGAGGATTTACACCACAAAACACACTTCACAAACTCTGAACGCACACACACCTCCACGGCCCGAGGCCCGAAAAACAGAGGAATAATGGTCTTTTCAGAGCGCAGGGGCTGGGATTGAACCATCTCCTCTCCCGAGGAGAACCGCGATAATGTACACAGTCGTAGAGCAAACAGATGAAGCAGGCGGACAACAACATGGTGCATCTACACTGAAACTGTGAATAGCCTGAAAATGAACAGGAACAGACCTGGAGGTCAAGGCAAAATGGAGGTCAAGGCACAGGGGAAAAAAAGTAGCTGGAGGAAAGAATACACTGAGAGTTAAATAAATCAGAGGCAAACAAATGATTAACCCTTTGAAAGAAGCAAAAGGCTTTACATTTTACACTATAAATGAAAATCAAAGTCCTAACACATAACTATGTATTAAAACAGTGACTACTTTTATCAGAGTGTATTCAGTGTGTATATAAAGTACGAGCACATCACTAGCACAACCTCCAAGCTTTAACGGATCACAATTTCAACAATTTTATGCCAAAAAGGTGAACAACAAAAACTGGAGAGTCCTTTCAGTCTCGCTGTTGTCCTCTAAGCGACGAGAATCTTTCTCTTCACCTCCAGAAGGGAAGGATGGTAAAGGATGATCAATGTGCGTGCAGGACCGCCGGTGAATGAGGCTTGATGATTACACTCTCGTATTCTTTTGTCAGGGCCATAAGGTAGCAGGACCTTGCCCCACCACATGCATTAAATCCTATTAAAATCGCCTTCATTATAGCGGAGGCCTGTGTGTAATGGAATGGGGAAAGGCGCCCTCCGTCTCCCCCGAGTCTCATTCTACTGATGGTGGAGCCCATTCCCACAAACCCATTCTCACTCTCTCAAGGGTGAGTAATAACATTCATGTTGGCGAGGTGTGCAAAGAGAGCGACCCATGTAGATTTCCACAGCCTTAGGACAAACAGCTAAACACCAGATTTTTTTTGCTATTCTATTATATTTCAGCTCTTTATTTATTTATTTTTTTAATTAAAGCCTTCCCTAGACCACATGCTCAGAAAAGAAACAACACAAAATACTTTAGAAATATTATGAATGTGTCGCGCCGATAGCCTCGTGGGCAGCACGCCAACATTTAGCGGCGTTGGACTTCAGGTGTCGCAAGTTCGAGTCCAGACTTGCAAACCTTTCCCGATCCAGTCCCCTATCTCTCTACCCCTCCACTTCCTGTCAACATTGATCTATCCTATCAAATAAATGAAAAAAACATTAAAAAATAAACCTTAAAAACAAGAAATATTACAAATGTATTTATAAGTGCTGTCAATTAGTTCATTGCGATCACATCCAAAATAAAAGTTTTTGTTTACATAATATGTGTGGACCATGTATATTTATTATGTATATATAAAAACATAAACATAGTACATATTTTGAAAATATTTACATGTGCTTACATATATATAATATCAATTATAGAAATATAAAAATATAAAACTATCTTTTAATATATAATTTGTTTTTCTGAAATATATACATGCATGTGTTTATTTATATATATATAATAAATATACACAGTACACACAGATATATTAACACATACACACACACTAGAAGTCATTTGTACAATCTGACTGAATGTGCTTAAAATTTAACTGGAAATTATGTAAGGGCATATGGTAATAGGAGAACTGGCCCCAACTTCACCCAAGGTTTGTTTTTCTCCATTCTCTCATGGATGGGGTTTTGGTTCCTTGCCGCTGTCTCCTCTGGTTTGCTTAGCTGGAGGCACCTAATTTCTAGTGATTTATTATTGTTTTGATTACAGTCTCTGCATTTAATAAATAAATAGTTTAATCTTGTACTGTATATATACTTTTTATTTATTTTTTAAAGTAAATGAAACAGCTTGCATTTCAGGCTTTTCTGGAGATTTGTTCCTTTTTGTTACATTACTGGCCCTTGTCCCCATCCAGTTTTATTGCACGGAAAAGAACAGCTTGAACATTTTTCAAAACTTCTCTTTTTGTGTTTTACAGTAGAAAGCAAGCCATGTGGCTTTGGAATGACATGAGTGTGTGTAAAGGATGACTTTTGTTAACCGTTGAATAAATGCCCCTGTTATTGTGATTAAAAAGCACTTGGTATTCTGAAGTCTAATTTCTGCATTTTCAGTTTTATCTGAAACAGATGAATGCGAATCTGGCAGTGGTTGGTGTATGCATCACAGCAGTGAAATTGAAAGTGAAATGTCGTCTGGTTAGTGGTGGTAAAAGGTTAATGCTCACGTTTGAAAATAATGTAGCACTTACATGAAACCCTACCCTAATGCCAACCAATAGTGTTAACAAAAGCAAGCATGAGATAAAAACATTTGCTGAAACATCCATGTTTTTTTTTTTATCATGAATAGTGTTTCATGGGACTCATTTACCCAAAATCAGTTCATATCATTCAAAATACACAGAATACTCAGTGGATCAATGCAGAAAGACGATTTTTGCCCTCATAACAATGTTGTTGACATCTACGAGCAGAGGCAAACTAGACCACACTAACCAGACATCCCTCAACCCTTTGGTGTGGACAGATAAATTACTCATCTCTAGATACGAGGGTCTTCGGTTAGACTCTACATTTCAGGTTCGACACTCTCTATATGACACCAGAGACGCTAAAAGCGAGGTCGACGCAGAGAGAAAAGGGCACCTAGCGCTCAGACAGAGTTCACAGCGGTGTAAGTAATGGCCAATCACTGTGAAAGAGCCTCAGCTTGTCCACTCAAAGCAAACACAAGAAAGCGAGAAAAGTGAAATCGGACACAGTCTGACAAATAGAGCAAGTCGGGAAATAGTGGCAATCGTTCAGCAGTCTATCCTGGCTCTCTCTCCAGGAGAACATCGCCCCGGTGCGGAGCGCATGTTAGATGAAGGGAGGGGGACAGGATGGGTCGGGATGGGATGGGAGGGGAGGGCTGAATGAGCGTGGGGGTATTAGGACACGGAGCACCCAGGGGGAAAACGATTGGACTCGGAAGGACTTGTGCAGCCACTGTGAAACTATCTCGTTTTTATCTTTCGGAAGGACTTCCGAGGTGATCCGAAGAACGTAATTATTTTCAGCTAATAAAAGCAACATATGCTAAGACAATAAAAGTCCTTATTGGACATCTATTCATTAAAACGGGGGGCTGTAAAAAGAGGGGAACTTTTGCATGCGGACGGGATTTAAAACGAATGGGGAAATCAGCTTAAAGCCGGGCGTTCGGCTGCGCTCTGAAATGAGCTGAATAAAACATTAGAGGGGTGTGGGTTTATTGGGCGTACTCGCCGCTCTCAAAGATCTTTGAAGGAGGAAGAAATTGGCAGCTATTTAACCCTGCTCATTCATTTCCGCAGAAGGTAATGACTGCGGGTCACCGGAATAAAGAAAGTCTGGGAAAAAAAAGAGTCCGGTCTGGTTGTGACTGCAGGTCTTTGGGGTTTGATAAAGGAGCTTAAAAGTCTCTCATCTTCTGCACCTGTGTCCACTTCAAAAAGCCCCCTCATTCTCTCACCTTCACTTAGACGTCATTATATTCTTTCCAAAAGAATATGTTAAAGTATGGCTGAAGGCACGATTTGATGATATTTGATAGTGCAGTATCTGAAAGTGGCTTAATAATGGACCGGTGACTGCGGCACACACACACACACATATTTCACCCCGAATCTAAAAAGAAGAAAAATGTATGTAAGAAATCATAGTTTTATCTTTATGCCTGCTTTTATTATCGAGGAAAGTAGCGAGGAATAATTTCATTGCAGTGGACCATTTGAAAATTATTTACCTAAAAAGGTCAAAAGGTCAGTATTTTATGTATAAATGTAATATTAATAGAGTGATATATTATTTCTATTATTAATGTATTGTATATGTATAATGTACATTAATAAAAATATGTGTGTGTATTGTGTATATTATGTATATATACATACAAATGTACATATTTAGGGAAAATGCGTTATGTTTATATATTAAATATATATTTTAAATAATATAATACGAATAATATATATTTTAAACATACGTGTGTGCGTTCATAAATAGTAAAAATAAACAAATACTGTACACACACATTAAACAAAACTTTTTTTTTTGGATGCGTTTCACAGCACTAGTACATTACACACACACACACACACACACAGTGGTCAACATTTGAAGTGGATCAAAACCTTTTAACAAACTGGTCCATAAAAATAAAACCAAAAAGTGTCCTTGTTTTAGACAACTTTTGATGCATTTTTACAATCTTTTGATCCACTTGCTTTTATATCTCAAAGTTAACAGATTTTTGCCAAGGCATTTTTATTTAGTTTATCTCTAATGTATAAAAAAAGAATGAAAATGACAAAAAAACAACCAAATCACAAAAAAATGGAAGTCTAAATATAAAATATGACGTGATACTGTATCTCACTGATAGTAAAGACAGACAAGCTTGTTTTTAATAGAAACCTTTTGTACAATTATAAACACCTTTACTTTTGTTTTAATTTTACTTACTGTTTTTTATATTTATGGGAACAAAATGTGCCTCATACATGCAAATCAAAACAAGTGTGTGTTCAGCTTAGCATACTACCTCACTACTCCTAGTGTATACTGCAGTATATACTAGAATTATAATTACACTATATGCACTTCATTTGTCAAAATGCACCACAGCACATTTTGTGAGTTACTGTATCCCACAATGCACGTTTATAAAAATGAATGTAAATTTTAATGCTCATGTGTTTATACAACCAGTTAATAGTGAGAACCACTAAAGTGTTACTGTTTTAAAAGCTCATAATGTCGCTCATAATGTCACTGTGACAATGTAGTTTTGTAAAGTTTGTCTCTGCATGGTTTCCTTGCTATTTTAAGCAGCCGGTGGCAGTGTGCGCAGTAAGCAGCATGTTAGCGCTCTGTCCAGCATCGCGGTAAGGCCCAGCGCTGGAGAGTGTGTGATCAGTGCACCTGATTGCTGTGTAATGGAGGTGTTGGGACGCTAGCGAGCAGCTCAGAGGCCCAGTATAGCTAAGCTCAGCTCAGCTAAGTCAAGCCCAGCAGAACACAGGTGGATTAATAAGGCCAAAGACAGGTGCTCTCTACTCCAGAGCGCACACCTCTCTAATTGGTCTCATAAGACCCCCTGTGCTCAGAGACTGTGCTGCTGTCCTGAAGAATTCCTTCACACACACACAGGTGTTAGACAGACGACTACCACTCACAGTCTCTCATTAGCAGGGTTGAGGAGTGTCTACCTTAATAAAGTCATTATCACACCTGTGACTCCAAGCTGAGAGACAGACAACCTGAAACACACACACCTAAACAAGACAACTAAGAATCGATGATAGAACTGTTACTGTAATGAATTAAAAAAAAAAAACCACAATGCAACAATTTGCACACAGTTCTGCTTTTGTTACAATATTTTGTTACAATATTTGCACAACATATATTTTATATTTACATTTAACATACATATTAAATGTATGTTAAATGTAAAGGTGTGTGTGTGTGTGTATTCCAAAAAGAGTGAAATTAAATCAAATATTTTCAATCATTAATCAAATATTAAGCAGTACTACTTCATTCATTCAAACACAATTTATGTATGCGTAATTAATTTTAACTGTAGAATTTACATGTTTGTTTATTGAGTAATAAAACAATAAAATAAAACATAAAATAGGCTGTTTTTATATTTATTTTAGGAAAATGTGTTTAAATTTTGTCTAATTCTTTTGGGTTTCCTTGGCACTTTTTCGTGATAGAAATAGTGAAAGGAAAGAGGAAATGTAATCAGGTCGCAATTGACCCCACATTTCCTATATAAGCACAATGTCTGGTGCATGTGCGGCAACCACTGGCCCACAGTTCTGACAAAATGATTTAATTAAAGATTGAAGTGATTTCTGAGTAAATAAAATAAATAAATGTAAAAAATTAAGGGACATTCCCCAGCAAGAGATTATCATTCTATTTAAAGAGTTTTGTTGTCAATAAATTAATTAATAAATATTCATTATGTTTTTGTTTTTTTTGTCTTTTCAGATCATTTAAAAATATATATTTTTGTTCAGTTTTCCATGTATTTTTTGGTGCACTTCTGACTCTGTTCCTTTCCAAAATATAACCATCAATCTCACACTCACACCAGTTGCCGTGCTAAAACAAAACTTTCATTAATATGAATTACTTTTTTCAGCTTTTGACTTGAAGGTAACAAACTAGCGCCGCAGCAAAGCATGGAATAGTGGAGTTAATGAACTGAGCAAACAGATTATTTTCCAATAGCAAGAGAGAAGTGTTGACACAATACAGTACAAACCCACTGCAGAGAGAGACGGTTCAGCGCGATTGTCCCGCCACAATAAGATCATCTCTTCCTGACAATGGTTAGAGTAAATTACAGAGGCCTACTGAGACATATATTATGCGTTCCTGGTATTGCGTGCTGGTTAGACGCTTTGTACCTATGATACAATTACATGGAAATTCAAAAGAAAACGCAACCAACGATATGTGGAAAGCTATCAAAACAGTATCAAAAATGAAAATAATGAAGGCTCCTGTGCGCCAAACAATAACAGGAAAAGTTTGCGCTCTTTTCTATCAGAAGGAACATTTATCCCAAAGGATTTTGATTATTCCTTGTCTGCTCTCTCGAATCTTTTCTCGTCTCGTGGGTCCGTGGAGGTCGTTGGTGGGACTTGATCTTAAATAAAAAAGTATTGCTGCACCATTAAGCGCGGCTAGTAATGATATTAATTTGCCAAGACTGTGTCATTTTCACAGGAGAGCAACTAGCAGAAAACATTATGAAAATGTCGGAGAGGACTGGTAATTGAGTTGATTAGTGTGACCTTGGTTGGGAAGGTAATAGAGGGGCGAGTGAACGAAGCGTGCGGGCTAGAGTTATGACCCTCTCTCTCTCCCTCTCTCTTTCTCTGTCTATCTCTCCTTCAGCTCCGTGAGGAGCAGGGTTCGCTATTTGTTGGGGGTGACTGGGAGCGGCGGGCGCTCGTTCTGACAGAGTAATACGCCGTGACTAGCCGAGCTTGTCGTGCTACTTAGCGCTTTTTCCCGGAGAGTAATGAGGGTGCGAAAAGAGGGGCTCTGTGCTCGTTGTAAAGGCTTGGGCCAAGCCTAGCGCTGGGATTAGCCAATTCAGAGCCAAAAACGAAAAAAAAAGCTTTGCATTTAGAGTAGATTGCAGAGAGCTTGGCTACGGACAGCAGAGCGAATCCATAAAAAAATTAATACAAGACCAAAGGAAAAGTGTCCTAATGATTTAGCTATTTGTCTATATTTGTACGAATGAACGTATCCGGTTTGTTTCAGTTTCTAGCATCAACCAGACTCTTTATGATATCAAAACACACCACCAACAGAAGCACCGCACAAAAAGTCGATGCTTGCATCATTGCAGTATCGGCCCAGAGTAGCTGCTGCTGCTCAGAAAAGTGGTTCACTTCTGTTTTACGACTTTTATGGGGTAATGAAACTAATGAGCTGATGCCCAACCCCCTCCATTTCCTCCACGCTGACTGTGAGTCTGTCAGGAGCAGCTCAGAGTCCAAACGGCAAGCCATCAAACCCGAACAAACCCTAGAGTTAAACGCTCAAGTTTCACAGTTAATTCTCAATTGTTTATAAGCAGGGAACATATCTAAAATATTATTATAATTTAATAACCATATTATATACTTTAAATAGTATTGCATTGTGTACTTTAAAACTGTTATACTAGTTTTAAACGTATTATAAGCAAACGGTGTTCCTCATTAACATGATGAAATAACTGTCATGTTCAGCACAGCGTGGGATATTACTTTTAAAGAGTCATATCAATCCATTTTATAGCGTTTCATCATCATATATTCATTCTACATGCACTTTCATGAAATTCAACAACAGCAATAGGTCGATGATCGCCAAAAACAGAATCTATACACAAAACTACAAGAGCAAGATGCAGTCCACCTAAATACGCTCACCCTTCATGATACTCATGCCGTGATGGACACATGGATCAAAACATAACAAGTAAATGAGCCGTAGACTCATTCCCAACCCTCACTGAGTCACATCAGCAGATCGGCCTTGTGCCAATTACCAACCAGGAATGGCTGGATATTAGAAAGTGAAACATATTTATCAAAACTGGATGGGCAAAGGAGTTCATGCTGGTTTATACACCAATATATATATAGTGGAGCCGGTAGGAGTATATTGACTGATATTACTGGTGGCCAGCAGATTCTTATTTACATTCATTAATTTGGCAGATACTTGAATTTAAAAAGAAAATTGAGAAAGTAGAAACAATTAATTTAAATGAAACATTACTAACCTAGCAATTTTGGGGGGGGTGCCAGAACAGCATAACAGATGATGAAATATAATTTACACATGTACTTGTATTTGCAAGCTAGAATTATCAAATCACATGATGTGATACTGAAGACATGCAGCTGGGTAGGTTGGTTGCTTGGGACACTGGTCGAATGAGCAGTTTATCCCTCATTATAACAATTATTTGACTGCAGAATGACACAACTGACCGACCAGAATCAGCATTCCACAGAGCCGTGCAATAAACACATATACGTAGAGGTGTGAGACACAATTATTTACAGAGAAACCCAAATTACTGGCTACAAAGCCAAACACACAGCCAATACATACATCCACGTGTGTGAAGTGGCGACAGGGGCCAGACAGTGTTTTGTCCTTATCAGCTCCTGCCTGCCCATTGACCCAGCAGCTGACAGACCTGACCACAGCACACACACACACAGAGCACACACGCAAACACCCGCCGTGCCGCATACATTACTGCTGACACTCCACATTTAATTATGCTGCTGTCAGCCGCGGCCCCTCTCCTCAAATTCATTTTAATAAACTTTCTCTATGGCTCCGTTTCTTCTAACCACTCTCTCTCCCACTCTCTCTCCCTCTCTCTCTCAAGGTTAGTGCTCGTGGAGTCACCTTCAGTGTCGGCCCCTAGGGCTATCACACACACACACACACACCATCCTTCTCTCTTGAAAACACACTTGCATGTAAAATTGTCTGAGAGTCTGATAATAATTGACAAACATTCAGGCCATTCACATTTCTATAAAACACAATTTTATAATTCAATGTCCCTAAATTACTTACACTTTATTGTTGTAACACTGAAAGTGGAAATAGATAGATAGACAGACAGATTCTTTCAATATCCAGAGGCTCTAAGTGCAGTGTATGCTCCTAATGATTGAGATTAGTCTATTACAGCTGTGACCTTTCTCTGTCTGTAGACCTTCTAATAGCAGAAAGGGCCTCACCCTAAAACAGACATTAAGAGCAGCAGAGGAAATGTATTCTTTCATTAAAAACATCTTGCATTATTAATTCTGCTTAATATATTCAGCATGCAGCCTTTGCCGTGTGTGTGTGTCGTGGGACAAGGAGAGATTAGAGAATGACAGAATATAATTGGACGAACAAAAACACACAGAATAAATCTCAGAGGAAGAGTGTGTTATTTAATTAAGAGTGATTATATTTATATATATATATATATATATATATATATATAAACAAGTGTGTCAATCTAATGTATTAGTATAAAATCTACGTGCATTTACCTAACCGATCTTGGTAACAGCATAGTACTTTGCGATTTTAGTGCATAATGAATAATCACACCCACATTGCATAGTATTTTTTTCCAATTAAAAATATACAGTATACATATTATTTGAGAAACTCATGTCTGAAATCACTCATTCCCCTTCTCTGTTCGTAATAAGAAAGGCGGGACTGAAAAGTGTCATTCTGCCAGTTCAGCAAACTATGAACTCCAGACTGTAGAGGACATTTAGGTCGAACGCTCTGTCCAGTCTTAATGTTAAATACCGGTTTGGCGTGACGGATTCGAGACCTGTTCTCCAGCGAGCCCCTTTCATCCTGATATAGACGGCATGTCCCGATGGATTGCACACCTCTTTTATCCTGTCATATCAAAGCGCATCATATCTCCTTTCATACCACATTTAATAACCATCAGTGCTCCACTAATGAACAGGTGGTTTGTACCTTAAAAACGACAAATATTGAATAAAAGTGCCATCAGACTCTTACCGACAAATCAGACAAGACCTGTGGATTTAAAACATTCTGCACGAACATGACACACAAGCGTTGGTTTGGAATGTAACGAGTATATCTGGGTTTCATCAACCCTGTTTCATCCTGCCCTGAAGGGTAATTCATTTACACTGGAGAGATCACCTAAGCTCTTGTGGGTCCACTGGGCCTGAGAGTTTTGCAGTGAAGAGACAATGAAGACAAGGTCTGATTCTGACTCAAGTTATTGGATTAACCAACCTGATCTCACGGCAATTTGTACATATTTTACGAGGTGGCTAATTCGTATGAATTTGTACCAATGACCTACACCTAACCCCACCCCTCTACATTACCCGTCACAGGGATTTAAACAAATCGTACAAAATCATACGAGTGAGGTTGTACAAATTAGTATGAATACGCACAAATTGGTTGGATTTAATAACTACAGCAATTCAGTGATGATCTTTTTCGAGCAGAACATATTCTTTTAGGAGGGGGAGAGAATCTTGTGGGAGCGGGACAGAATCTTGCAGGAGAGGGACAAAAACTTGCAGGAGCGGGACAGAACTTTGAAGGAGTGGGGTAGACTCTTGTGCAAGATAGTCTAGTGGTAGCGGGACAAAAAAAAAAAAAAATCACCCCACAATGATCTTTACATGGAATGGCACCAGTACCCTGTTGGTGGAAAAGGGGAAGACTTTACCACCAGCAGATGCTGTAATATTGAATACTTTAAATGATATTTAGAACCAAAAAGGTGCTGGTGTGAATGTCAAAGTCCAGACTATATCTCTTTGCTCTTATTACGATTTACAGGAACCCAAAGACACATTTGGTTTTGTAACACGCACATATTGAGTTTCTGGCACCTTTGTACTTGGTAGAAGTGCTTGTATGCTGCGGACAAAATAAATACCATTTAACTCCACGTGTCTCTTTAGAGATGACTGCAAAAAGCCCATTACTGAGAGTCTTAACCCTACTCTGTCTTCCCCTCAGGCTCTGTCTGACTTCCTCACGCTTTTCCTTTCTCCTCATCCCTCCATCCAGACGTCCTTTTGTCTTCATTTAGTCAAGTCAACCTTGTCCTGACCTCACCAAACAAGGGACAAAAGCCTGGTCGCAGAGCCTAGGTAACTTCCTGACAAATTAGCATGGCGTTTCGCTCAGAATAAACCTGAAAAGCAACTAACCTTAATGAAGGGGATGTTTTTTTTTCCTCTGTTTGTTGGTCAGTGATGCTTAAAAACAGGGTCAAAACTGTTAATTGAGGGTCTATACATGTAATTATATATGGGGTTCTCAACTCAAAATACAAGTCAAGGGTTCTCAAATCTGGCTCTTAAGATCCAAAAATCCTAAAGAAGGTTAAAATTATTTTGTAAATACACTGTAACAGGGACACCATAAAATAAAGTAACTTCATTGTTACTGTGTAGTTATATATTTAAGGTCTGAGTAATATCAATGAACTACATGTACTTACTATACTATTATGCATAATTTGTTGTTATTATAATAATAAGTACATACAATGTATATCAAGGACACCATACAATAAAGTGTTACCAATTTCACTATACAAATCATTAGTATATAAAACAGGAAGGGGTGGTGGGGATTTTACAGTACACTGCAGGGATGCTCTCTCTCAGCTAAACAAACTCATTAAAAGTGTCTTGGTAGGAGTCTGGGGCTGCTGTCTCCCGCTGCCCCTTCCCTCCAATTAAGGCAGTAATCACTGTCAATGCACTGACTTTACCTTCAAATTACACCCTCACCTCTGCCTCTCACGCTCTATCACGCATGCATGTGACCGTCACGTGAAAATAAACACACCTCCACATAATTGAGCTGAAATATTGTGTGTCAACCTCTGTAAAGAGAGACTGAAAGCTCATGGTCCTTAACTCTCTTTGAATTCTGTGGAAAGCTGCTATTCCGTGCATCAGTGGAGCTCCGGAAAAGACGTATCGAGGAATACATTGTCAGGCAAATTCACTAAACATTTCCGCAAAATATGGCATTCCACTGCAAAAACCTGTTTCTTATTCACTAAGCTTCCATAATACAGTTATACCAGTCACTAAATGCGCAAGAATAGCATAGCGCTGTATTTAAATTAAGTCACTGTCATTCTTTTCAACGCAAACACGCCTCCATTCTATGCAAAGTAGGCTCATTATACATTGCGCCCTACCCACAAAATTCAGCACTATTTACCAGCTGCAATTAATGTTGCGCCATTACCGCCCACGGAAAGCAGGCGGCAAATGGAATTTCATTTAAAAGAGATGTTTGCGCATGAGTTTCTACTGATCATGACAGCAGTTATTCATCAAATGATGGAGAAGAGCATTACAGCATAAATTCAGACACATGGTGTAGTCAAGTAGTCTTTCAGTATTCTGAAGAGCCATATCAATTGTTTGGATCACAGTGGTGTAACAGTACAGTCCTAGTATCCTGCTCACGTTCTTGGGATACAAGTGCTCAAACTACACATACATACACGTATGTGTTTCAATTTCTTAAAATCCAATCATCAACCAAATCTACACCCATATTTTATTTGATGATAATCTGATCTATGTTCTGATCTATGTCTCAATATTGAAGAAAAGATATGTTGCCCCTTTTCATTGAATAAAGGTTTAGAAAAGCAGAACCTAATCTCACATACTGCACCTAAAAGTAACAAACTGTAGAAAAATGTGTATGTACACACACTCAGATCTTTACATAATCTCCCCATGCTGGAAGGAGGTCGACCCAACTGCGGCTGAAAACACCATATATTTTAAAAGTCAAGGTAACGGCGTGGGTCCCGAAGCCCGAGAGAGCCCGCTGTTTACCACGATGTTTAATGGATGACCCGTCTGGAGGAGCAGTGGAGGGAATAGAGACAGACCCGTGAACACAAATAATGACAGCGCAGCCATGTGAGGGGGACATAAATTACACCCCTATTCTTTTCATTTGTTTACAGTGTCTTGATAGATTAACAGGGATGGTTTTCTAGAAAGTACAGGAACACATTTAAAGTAAGTGAGCCTGACCAGAAATGGCCAACAGTTGAGGCAAGATCTGCCATCATAAAAAGTTCTCCTGAAACATGGGAAATTCTATGCAATAGTAAAAAACAGCTGCCTGTACAGGACCTTCAGGAACAAGAGAGTAATTTTTAAGATCAGGAGTGTCTTATCCTGGTCCCCAAAATACAGTACCTGCCTAGATATTTCTACTTATCTTTAAGTGGAGTGAAGCTAAACTTTACAGGATAGTGACCCTTCAGAACCAGATGATTGAATGTAATATAAACGTTTTATTAAAAATTAATGATCTGTACTGGGGCTGCATCAAAATGGTCCCATGAGCTTTCACACTTTCACCAAATATATGTATTGACTCTGGTTTCACACCAAAATGTCTAGCATGAATGTGCTATAAAACTGTTGCATTTGATTGGGATTCACTCTTTGACTAAATGTGGCCTATTGAATCCGCTTGAATCCAAAATGTTTAGTGTGAACGCAATGGAAATGTGTATTTTATGTAATTTCATGTGTGAAAGCAGGGCTCCATCATGGTCATAAGAGCTTTCACACAAATTTATTCAATTAAATACAGATTCACACCAAAATATCTAATGTAAATGTGATAGAAATGTGTTAATGTGAATTCAAGCATCTTTCACCACATGCAGTCAATCAAATCTGGATTCACACCAAAATATTTGTTGTAAATGCTGTAAATATATTTAATGTAATTGTGTGATCAGTTCATTATTTCCCCAACTGCGATCAATTGAAATTGGATTCACACCAAAATATTTAGTGTGAATGTAATAAATGTGCATTTTGTGTGATTTCATGTGTGATAGCTGGGCCCCATTATTGTGGCGTATGAACTGAGGGGCCAGGGGGCCCTAGTGGTCAGTTTTTACTACATAAAGCAAAGTCCCTGGCGTTTAGATGCCTTTTGTGGTCTCAAGCAGCATGCCCTGAGGTTTTAAAGGCCCCAGATCACTGGCCTGCCCATAATGCAGCTCACATTGTGCCTTGCAGTAGATAGACTTTAAGAGTTAGCAGTAACTAGTTTGTAAAGGCGTAGTTTTCCCCAAACAGAGTGTGTTCCAGGCATCAGCTAACATGTGTGTTAGCGGGGATAATGAGGTGTGACAGAGCATGCAGAGAGACTAATGGCCTGTGAAGTCGTTAGAGCCCTTTCACACACACAAACACACACCGTTTCAAGTGTTTTTTTGGAGAAGGCTCTGGAATTGAGCGCTGTGTGCGACGTAAGCAAGGGGGATGACTGCGAAATCTAAACAGTGTTCCCATATTACACATCTCACGTTTGAGTGGCTCAGCAGTGCACTATGGGTAATTTTCAGGACTTAGACTCCCTTCGCACAATGACACTGACTTTTAGCAAAGCAGTAGATCTTTCTCCCCCCCCCCAAACGTCTCAGTCAGTCCATCTGTCTCTGAACTGTGACTGATCTGGTGGAAGGAACAGGGTCAGGCTGAAAAATGACCCAACACCTCGCCATCCATCCATCAGGACTGAATCATGAGGACGGGGAGAGAAAGACAGGCAGAAATGGAGAGACGAGCAAGGCCTGGATAAACTGGACTAGACTCATCTCCTCAATCATTACCAGAAAGACCCACGCATCTTAACAAGAGCTGTCAATCATTTCAAAATTCGAAAGGAATGTGATATATTGACACCAAAAAAAATCTGATCCAAGACATTAGCCTAAATTATTTTGGCAGACAGGGAAACCATTGAATAGACATTACAAAGTGTCTTTAGAAGTCAATGTATTGTTGTTTTTCCGTATAAGAGAACATATGGCGATTCTATAATTGGCATAGGGTCCAGAGAAATCTATTTACCATAAAGTATGCTTGTGTACTCCATCAGTGTTATTTTTTTAATAATTGAACCATTTTTAAGCAAACAAAAATTGTACATTAGTAAAGCATATGCACATTCAAAAGTCAACAAACTGTAGCTGCCATATTGAGCATTATGAGTTTTATGGTTTCTCAGATTCTACTATAACATAATGAAATATTTGTGAAATGCATATTTGTTTGAAAAAGCAAGCAAACAAACATTTATATGAATCTGAATAATGAATCTGAGTAATTTTATAACTTAATAATAAAACACATAATTTTAAATAATGCATTATGACTACTTTTGAGGGCACTGACAAAATATCTATTATTAAAGTAATATTTGTAATATACATATTTGTATATAAGAATAATAATGATGAAATGTATGTTAGAACTATGACTACTTTTGAATGGTGGTTGATCTGTAATTTCAACTTTTTTAAAACAAAATCTACTCCCTCTTTTACTATCTTTTATCATTTAAAAAAAATATATATTTCTCTTTCCGGTAAAGAGCATTATCTTTGTCATTCATTATTGTTATCTTTAACCAGAATTAACCAGAACAGATCAGGTCATTTTTTTCTCCCAAAAAACCCATGAACAAACGCAGTCGTGCTAAAAACAGCCTATCAGATAAACGTTTCCTCCAACCCCGCAGATCTTTCATGTAAATTCTCCTCCAGCAGAGTGTTAAAAGTGAAAGCGCTCTTGATTAGACAGTGGAAATGTAAGTGAAGGGTTGTGATTCACTGATCAGACGCCAAGTGTGTTATCATGTTAGTTGAGCCTGTAAAACCCGGATAATGAAATGTCAGAGGAACAGGAGATGAGAGGCCAGCCGACTGTTGCTTCACGAGCCGCCCACCTTCCCCCAGATGAATTATGACATATTACACACATTACCCGCAATTAAAAAAGCCTTGGATTGGGCAAGACAGCTCCTATCAGCGCCTCCATCTCTCCCGCTCTCTCTTTCTGCTCGTTTAGTCTTCAGTGTCTGATGGCGGGAGAGTAATTTGATTAACCTTTGTGCTGATGAATCTAACATAGTCTGTCTTTTTCTAATAAGGAGTTAAACTCGTATCCACTCACACGCCGAGGTCAACAGGAACGGTTTGAACATTGCTCAGAATGGCGTACTTGTGCAGTCTGCATACAGTGTACAGCAGGGGTCTCCGGCCTTTACAACTAGATCTAAATAGACGTGTGTGAATAAATATGGATATTCGTACAAACACAACAGTTGGTAAGATTTTGCAATGTTTCACCAAGGCTGCATTTATTTGATCGATAACGCAGTAAAAGGTAATATTGTGTAATAGCATTCAAATGTGAAATTCCTGTTTTCTACATTAATGTTTTAAAATGTCATTTATTCCTGTGACACAACTCAGAATGTTTTGAATCATTATACTCTGGTCTTTTAAATGAATGGATGACTGAACAAACTTTTATTCTGTGTGGACACATTAAATGGATCAAACTGACAAAGACATTTGTAATGTTACAAAAGATTTCTATTTCAAATAATATTGTAATAAATCTATATAACCATACTAATAAATAGTGTTGTGTTTTCACTATCTTTTGGATATTAATATCCAATGTAGAGGTGATAGTTATGGTTATTCAGTTACTTTGATCAGCCATAAAACACTGACTGTGTCAAAATTCTCAATAAATATCATAATTATATCACTTTGCGCAAAATTGACCTTTTCCCCTTACTTGTATTTTTACTTTTTTTGCCAGACATTTTTCTACAGAGAAATGCGTTTTAGAATTATTTAATTACAAATAAGTATCTATTTAATCTCTTGCATATTGTATACTATTTATTCATTCATTTTTTTAGTACAATGATAGTTTGCATTGTAAGTTTTATATCCTAAAAAAAGAAATGGCAAGTAACACTGAATCAAATGCAAAATTCTATCAAATTAAAAGTTATATTAAAGATTTTAAATGTTTTAAAACAGTATATATATATTTTTTTTTTACAACTTTGAACTAGGGGATGACCGATTATTGGGCAGGCCGATTATCGGTGCAGATATTAAGCATTTTTATGGTTATCAGCATGTGTCATTTTTTAAAACCGATTTTCTGATACTTTAACTTTCATTTACTTTACTTATTATTTGAAAGCATTTAATAAACAAATAAATTGAATGACTCTACTAAAAGGTACTTTGCAAATACAGACAGAATTGAACAAAGCAAAATCGCATCAAATTAAAAAATCTGACATCCAGGAAAAAGAGAGCTCAGAGCTCTTATTATTGTTCGTTTTGACAGTAATTTGAATTATTTTCGTTAAATTGTCTTTTACATTGGATACATCAGTTCAAAATATCGGTAATCGGTCGACCAGCCCTGAAAGACCCCTACTGTACTTTGAACAATCATTGCGGACATAGCTATGGTCTATTATACACTTTTACACTGCATGCAAATTTTCTGATTCTCATATTGTCGGAAGGAAAGGTTGCTTACGGGCCCAAGTTAAAAGAATCTGCATTTAATATGGGAATTGCTGTATAAAAGCACCTTTCACAATTTCACGATTCAGCCACATGCAGTACTAAATGGCAACAGGCAGCTACAGGAGCGTTTAGTCTGAAAATGTAAATGAAAGCCTGTGTGGAGCTGCACTGGGAGTGAGCCGGGCCTGCAGTGAGTCTAGTGCTTTTAATTAGTTTAATTGCCCCGCTCAGAGCTGCTGCCAAGACCGAGCGTCACTGCCGTCCAGAAGTCGAGACATCACACCATTCAACATAAACATACAACACACACAGATGTGTTTTAGCCAGCAGGCAGAGACGGTTCTCAGATTAAGCTGTCAACTGGAGATAAAGCAATTGCGCATCTATCAGCCATATTTCACACACAACACTGGGGGCGTCTCTGAGCGCACACACAAACACACAGATTCACAGCTGGGCTGGAAACACACCCTCAACAGTTATCGTCTCTGTTAGCACTGTGTCAGGCTGCGTGTCAATACACAGACCGCGGGCAGAACGTGATGGTGAAGTAGTCACAGTGAGAGGTGGATAAAGAGCAGCCACCTCCCTCAGGGCTTCAACACCCTCGTACGCACCGGAAAACAGCGTCGGCACATCTGGATCTGTCTGTACGCTGTCTCTGTATGCTCCCCATTACACCTGGCAGGATGCGTTTAGAGAGCACTGATCAAGAACAACAATGTTATTTTCAATTATTTTAGGGCAGAGCCTAATTTTATTGATTGGATTGGATCACAGAAACAATGCTATGATATTGTCGGTGGATATTAGCCTTAGCTAAATGAGCAGAAAAAGACAAACAGTTAAAATTGCAACATTTTGATAAATGATTGAAAATTCTTTTCTTGGATGGCAAATTTGTTTAATTTAAACACTATATATAACAATATATATATATATACACTACCATTAAAAAATTTGGGGTCAGTAAGATATTTAATTGAAATATTCCATTTTAAATAACTGTTTTCTGTGTGTGTATATTTAAAATATATGTAATTATAAAGCATCATTACTCCAGTCTTCAGTGTCACACGATCCTTTCAGAAATCATTCTAATTTAGTAATAGATTCATTACTAGAATTGTCAATGTTGGAAACATATTTTTTCTTTGATGAATAACAAGTAAAACACAACATTTTTTTTACCAAATATAAAACATTTCTAAAATGTAAATATATGCTGTCACTTTTTTGTTAATTTAATAGATCCTTGGTTAATAAAAGTCTTCATTTCTTTCAAAGAAGAAACAATAAAAATGTACAGATCCCAAACTTTTGAACAGTAGTGAAACAGTAAACTACTGTAACAGTAGCTCTGAACATTATTATTCATTTGAAATGCTTCTCTTTAATATTTTAATGATCAAAGAATCCTAAAATTTTTTTTAAAAAAACTATTAAGCAAAAAATCAGCATATTAAAAGGATTTCTAAAAGGATCATGTGACGCTGAAGACTGGAGTAATGACGCTTTGTATCACGGGGATAAATTACATTTTAAAAATGTATTCACACAGAAAACAGTTATTTTAAATTAAAATAATATTTCACAATATTACAGTTTTCTCTGGCTTTTTAATCTAATAAATGCAGCCTTGATGAGCAGAAGAAACATCTTTAAAAACCATCAAATATCTTACTGACCCCAAATATTTGAATGGTGGTGTGTGTGTATATATATATATATAAATATATATATATATGACGTCCTCAACATTTCTCCTTCACTCTCTTTCACACACGCGTGTGTTGATCTCGATTACTTGAGCTGCTGTAATGGTAGTATTATCTTAAGAGTCCACAGGTGAGTGTACTTAGAAAACTCAGCTAATGAGATTAACACACACACACACAGAGAGGTTAATCTGATTGTGCAGTACTGTTGATGAACAAGATGGAGAGATCTTGAAGGGTGGAGAGCTGATGAAGTTGAGTGCCAAATGAAGGTCGAAACACCAAACAACTTTTGAACAGGATGACGATGGTGGTGGTGATGATGAAAGCTATTGGGGGTGCCTTCAGTAACATGAATAAATAAATAAACCACTACAAAACTAAGCTAAACAAAAATAAAGCAAACCAAATCAACACAATACAAACATAACAAAACAACATCAAAAATTGACTCTTTTGGTACAAAATATGGTACAAATATGGCTTCCTTGGAACAAAAAAATCAAATTAAACAAAAAACACACAGAAATTGTTTCCCTTGGAACAAAACACAACAACACCACAAAAAAACCCTATGATGCATGACATTTGGACTGTGGTAAAGAATGTGTTTTTAATGTAATGCATGCCATTAGAAGGGTAAAATGTTATTGTTTCTTAAAGAGATGTAATTACTACATCATGTAATCACCCTCAAGCTCTAAATGACTTTCTTCTTTCAGGTGAATTTCAGAATATTTTTTTTCCAACGCCACCAAACCCACTTCCTCTGGAAGGCACATATGCATGGATTACAAAGTTTTAGATATAGATATTTGTTTTCACACAAACACAACAATTCACTTCAGAAGCTCTTTATGAACGTCTTATAGCCAAGTGGAGCACTTTTTACAATGGATGGACGCACTTTTACTGGACTTCCTCCCTCCAAACCCATTCACTGCCATTATAAAGCTAGGACATTTTTCTAATAGAAATCTAACTGAATTCGTCTGAAGGAAGACAGTCATACTCAGCTAAGATGGCTTGGGGATAAGTAAATGATGGGGTAGTTTTCATTTTTGGGTGAACTATCCCTTCAATGCATGTATAAATGGTTGAGAACAAACACTGAACTCTATGAATTTAACGGTTGATATTTAGGCGGCCCATTCCATCCATGCACTGATTACCTGTTGTGTAGAGCACTAGACTGGCAGCTATAAACCCTATTAGCGTGATCTGAGAGAGCACGGGCTCTTCTACACTCCAAACACACATACAGGATGAGTGATTGGGGCCGTTTTAACAAGTCAAGTTTAACAAATGAGCTAATATCAGTTTTCAAAGCACGGTACACATCCAATCAGTCAAATGGCCCCGGCCGATCGCGTGGGGGTTTTAAGTGTGTACCTGTTTAAAACAATCTTCCGTTCCTGCGTGTCATCGCGTAAACATTCATCACGGTGACAGAGGCACATTCGCGACCCCCCAATATCACTCTGCCGGGGCCTCGGCGGGCTGTCAGAGGAACAGTTGTCTTTAATTATGCCTGCAGATAAAGCCCGACGTGGACAGAGGCTGCAAGATTAACTGGGGTCCTATTTGATCACATTTGACTAATTTCAGGCATAAATCTTCAGCGGCGCGGACACACGGCGAGACTATTAACCTGGAATTGACAAGTTTGTTTTCCCCTTTAAGTCTCAGCAAAGAAACATACGAAATATGAAAACGCCAAATGCGAGACTGTAGCATAACACAATATCTCTTGTCTTTTTAATACGCAGTATGAATCTGCACGGCTTGTTTTCATTCAGCCTTTTGAAATAAACTAAAAGATTAAAGATTAAGCGTTCATCGCAGAGAATTAGGTGGGTATGCAAATAATGCCAAAGTGTTGCTTGCACCCATGAAATGAAATGAAAAACTAATTAGCTGGAATTTGCATTTGAACTAATTGGATCTCCGTTTAACGCGGCAGAGTTCAACAGTTTAGAATTCAATCTGATTTGCTCTCTGTCTTAATTCTCGGTGTGAGGAGATAATATAATTTGCATAATTTGGATCTTATTTGCGACTGTAAGAGTCAGAGGGGGACAGTCTACTGAAGACGCTGCGAGAATTTATGGCCGAGTTTCATTGTAAGTGAGCCTCACTGTGCTGCACTCGCTCTGCAGAGATGAGCACTTCTGCTCTGAACGCCCTACTAGAAGATACCACTGCATTCTCACGCGTTCATAATGCAAGAATCAAAACTTTTATGTAATTGTAATATAGCATTACAGCTAACTCGTTTTTAATCAAATTATTTGGTAATATGTTTGTATTATTTTAAATCATTTAAATTTTAATAATAAAAACCATTTAAAAATAATACTTTTCATAAGAAAAAAAAAAAAATAATCTGTGTAATTTCAATAAATGCATCCAAATCTGGCTAAATAAATGTGTCTAAAAATTGGCACCTAAGAAATAAAGTATAAATAATGTTTTGCAAAAAGTGTTAGTGTATTTACAACACTGATGTGCCAGAATCAAATAAAAATATCTTACAAAGCAAAAAACAAAACAAAACATAAGATGTCCCGACGGTCTTGGAAATGTTTTGTTTCCCCATCATCATTTCACAAAAAAACTACTAAAAGTTTTTGTTTCACCATGCTTTCTTGACTTAAACCAAACCAAACAGCTCTGTGGATTTGGGAAATGTTTTGTTTCACGGTGCCTTCATAATTTACCAAAAGCCAAACAACAAAACAAACAAAAACATTTTGTTTCACAATTCCTTAATCACTAAACAAAACAAAAAAAGGAGTTCCAATGATTTTGGAAAGAATTATTCCACAACTTAACGGTTCATCCTTTGATCATCTTCAGAATACAAAGGGGATCTTGGAAAAACTGTAAACACTTTTGGTTCACTATGCCCTTATCATTTAACAAAACATAAAAGACGTTTACTTGTATTTTCCATCCTTACTCTGTAATATTGACTATTCAGAGAGCCTCTAAATCTCACACACACCTCACTTTACATGTCTTTACATGTCAAGTCTCTCTCTCTCTCTCCAGTACCGCCCGTTTCCATATTTCATCCGCTACCCTTTCTGTCATGACTGGAAGCACTGAGAAGCCCCTCAACATTGTCCCTGTTAGTTTAACAGCCTTGCCTGTGGGCGGCACACTGTGAAGCGTTAAAGCAGGTGTCACGCTCAGGAGATATATATACGACAGGCCGAGTGCAATAGCATTGATGCACTGTAAATGGCCTCTGTGTACACGGCATGTGTGTATAAGACAGCACTACTACTGCGTCTGCTGGAGAGAGAAACACTGGCCTGGAGCTTATCTACACCAGATTAAACAGGCTGTGCGGGATCGTAAAACAAACCCTCAGAAACACACACACTCGCAAGCACATCGATTCATATTTTTGCTCTGTCAAAACAGTAGGCAGCACTTTAAGAAACATGCCATTCTAGAATAAATCCAAGACAAACTAGGCAGGAGAAAAACCTATTTATGAATAAATGACAAATATATGAAATAACTAAATCAAAGAACAAAAGTGTGTGATACGTCAGACTAAATCTGGGCAAAACAAGTTATTTAAATTACGAAGCACGGCACAGACTTTTCAATGACTTCAAACTGTTATTGCCTTAATACGTGAATGCAGTTTCTTTGACGTGGAAATCTTTTCGTTTTTTCAAGACCGGACACAGCACAAACAAACTTGAGAGCTGCATTACAGTTCAAGTAATAATTAATTTGCCTCAGAAACAATGCTTAGGGATTTTAAACTTGAATATTTAAATAGTTTTAAAACAGAACTCTCCACAATAACGTTAAAGACATAAAACAGTATTATAAATATACTTTTTTTTACACTGTCAAACTTAGATCGTATAACGCCTTTGAAAACCCAAAACAATCAAATTTCATGAATTTTTAAAAAGTAATGTGGTGAAAATATCAATAAAAAGTGATACATTTGTTTATGTTACGTCTCCTCATTCGTAACAACAATACATGATATGTACAGATTTTAATCATTATTAATTAAAATTATATATATATATATATATATATATATATATACACACACACACACACACACACACACACACAAATACATACACATACATATACACATATATATACATACACATACATATACATATATATATATAGATATATACACATACATACATATATATACACACACATACATATACATATATATATACACATACATA
>JAUYWG010000066.1:14544948-14564102 GCA_034779775.1 Enteromius afrohamiltoni | reverse complement strand
GTGTTCACTTGGATGGGTTAAATGCAGAGCACCAATTCCTAGTATGGGAAACCATACCTGGCCACTTGTCACATCCTCCCTCCTCCCTGTCCTGTTTCCTGGTAGCACCTCCGTGCTAGACACTACGCTGACAGACACCTTCTCGCCACAGCTCACGTTGATGTGCCATCCTGGATGAGCTGCACTACCTGAGCCACTAGTGTGGGTTGTAGACTCCGTCTCATGCTGCCACTAGAGTGAAAGCACCGCCGGCATTCAAAAGTGACCAGAAAGGAACTGAGAAGTGGTCTGTGTGCAGAAGCACTCCTTTATTGGGGGGTGTCTTGCTAATTGCCTATAATTTCCACCTGTTGTCTGTTACATTTGCACAACAGCATGTGAAATTGATTGTAAATCAGTGTTGCTTCCAAAGTGGACAGTTTGATTTCACAGAAGTGTGACTGACGTGGAGTTACATTGTGTTGTTTAAGTGTTCCCTTCATTTTTTGATCAGTGTATATACAATCTGGTAATCTGTCTGAAAAACAATCTAATCTGGATTTAATCCAGTTCATTTATTACTTTCAACTCAATTTACAATTTGGGATGTTTTCAATGAATCCATTGATCTGATTTAAAAATGAAGGATTCATTCGTTGGGTTGATCTGGTTCACAAAACCAAACTGAGTGATTCAATTATGACTCAAGCATGTTTGATAAACCAGAGTAAGTGACAGTTATATTTTTTTTACTGAAAACCTTAACAATAGGAGTACCTTTACCAACTCTCCTAGTACAATCTAATATCTATAACACTCATCTACCACAAACTGTTCTGGTTCAAAAATCTACATTAAATAATGTTTCTTTTTTCATTTTATCCTCCAGCGTTTGTGACTGTGGGGACTTTAATACAAGACATGAGACACGAGAAGTATTTCTAAAGAGAGAATGCTGTACGCTGCATTCAGTCGGCGCTGTAAAGAGAGAGCAGGAGAGTTTGAAAGAGAGAGCGAGAGTGAGACAACGAGGTAATAACAAATGTCCCATTGTGTGCGGCTGTGCTGTGATTTATGTAAGGTGTGGCTGGATGAGGGAGATAATGCCAAGCGAAATGCTTCATTTCATAAATCTATTCCAAAGGCCTCTGTTCCCCCCTCCACACACACATACACACACACCTCCGTCTCACCTGCTATTGACATCCAAACAAGTGCTCTCTGTTCACTGCTAAGTAATGATGCAGTATCACAGGAACTAGGGCTCGAGTCGGGCTCTCTGGGGCCCACACACACACACACACACACACACATATACATAAACAAGGAGGAGAAAGCGATAGGGAAACTTGTATAAGCAAAAAGCCACCACATAATCAACAAACACTCAATTACCCAGTGTCCTTTGCTCCCTCTGATATTAATAACACATGCTCTTGGTCTACGTGCATTGCTATAGGCTATTAAATGCACCGGTGCAAAGGAGAAACAGAACAAACAGGGAAAAATCACAACATGAGAGATGTGAAAATAATTCCAATCTCCATTCCAAGGCTAAACGCAGGTGATCCCGGATGCTGGGCAGGTGGGAAATTAGTTTGCTCCACTGAGACTTCAGGTAATGGAGGCGAATGAGATTCCCACACACACCCCAGCCAACATGAAATAATAATGTCTGGGAAATATAACAGGCTGCATTTCCATTTGCTCTGTTTGGAAGTGATGCATCTCTTTTGAGCGGGTCCCCCGCATGAGAACCGTGTTTTGGGGGGGTGGGGGGTGATGTGTTTTTCCGACATACAACTGAAGATCAAGGAAAAATCATAGAGGACTGCATCTTGAGAACTTGAGATCAGGAACAGGGGTTCTGGTTTATTTCCTCTTTTCTCTAAATACATGTTTGTCATGTCTTGTCTCTTGTATCTAGTTGTTCTCTTCACACATGGTATCATCTGGTTTTTGTTCATGCCGGAAGTATTTAGGATTTAACATGATGGACAGCAATGTAGGAAATATTTATAAGCACAGGAAAAGTGTCAGTTTAAACACCTGCTCCAATGGCCCACAGGAGCCCCTGAAGTCAGAGATATTTCTCTGGAGTATATGTGGAAATAAACATTAAAAGCATGAAAGCAAAGCCAGGGTGCAAAGGCAAAGCAAACACACAAAAAAGCAAAAACAGAAAGTAATAGCAAATAAAAACAAAGCAAAACAAAAAAAAAACCCTGCAAAGCTAAGCCATACCAAAACAAATCAAACAAAAATACCAATGTAAATCAAAAAAATGAATGCAAAACAAACAAATAAAACTACAAAGCTAAAAAACATCAAAGCTATGTGATGTGAAGCAAAGCAACACAAAAAGTGAAACAAAAGCAAATACAGCACATCAAACAATACAAAAACGCAAAGCAAAAAACAAACAAGCAAAAAAAACAAACAAACCAAGCATCAGTGCAAAAAAGAAAAAAACAGCAAAGCAAAGTGAAAAAGGAAACAAACAAAAAAACAAAGCAAATTAAAGAAACAATACAAAAAAACTTGTAAACCATATCTAATACTTTTTTAATGATATTCAGATTTACCGGGCTTCGTTATCATATTCATGTTTTGTTACATTCTTATTAACGGCCATTAAGTGGCCATTTAAAGAGAGTGAGTTTTTGTTTAAAAACATGAGACAAAGTGTAGTGAAAAAAAGTCAAGGTTATTTTAACTCGAGCGTTAGATGAGCGAAATTGAATGCGTCTGTCTAGCTCATGTTTACTTAGAAAAACAATGGAGAAGCAGTGCACTGGAATGCTAAAGCAAGCTGTTTTTGAGCGGCCCCAAAGAAAATCCCTGCACCAGTTCTCCTCGTGAGCTGTCCAGACGCTTGGATCTGTCTCGGTGGAGGTGAGCCAGACGCTGTGTCTACAGCAGGGCACAGGAGCGCAGTGGAGACACCTCGCTCTTACTGTCTTTGTCTCGGTGGCGACAGGGTTCGGCCAGAGCCCAGTCACCTGGGATGAGACCAGCCCTGTCCTCAATAGAGTGCTTTCTCACTCTCTCTCTCTCTGAAAAGGACCAGCAATTTCTGAAACAATATTGTTTATACACTTTTTTTCTATTTCTGCTTTTTCGCTGTAGTTGCATCTCCATAAAGCAACTTAAATTTGGCTTCAGTTGAAATCCGTTTTCTAAATGCATGTTATTGATTGATTGTACGATGAACAATTCATCTGTGCAAAGAATTTCATCTCGACCAACATTTTTCTTTTCTAATAATATGTTACACTTGGATGACTTTTATAAGCAGAAAGAGAATGTCCACTCACACAGTGATGTCAACTCATCTAGTATCCAGATTTATTAAGTAAAATAAAAAAACTAAACATGTCATATAAATGTAAATATGAAAAGATTATCTGATAACCGTGCACATGGTTGCAAAGATCAACTACAACACTGGACAGAAATTGTGAAAAAATAGGGGGATTTAAACTTTTGAGATCTGGCAACCCCAAGCATGAAAACTTGCAAAGGTCTACATGTTAACATCTTATCGTAATCGCAGAAAAATAGTTAACCATCAAGATTCATTCACGTATGACGAGCTACGACAAGTGGAGTTATTTTGCTTCAAACAAGTTCCTGTCTGTCTCGCACGAGTCAAGCTTGCTTCCTCTCAGCTTGTTTGAGTTACGGCGCAGTCTTGAGCTGCAGTGAGTCAGGGCCGGTGAGGCTTCACCTGAGTCTTTCCCTCCGTACCATACAGAGCTGAGCCAGCGCATGAGTGGATAGTCCACATCTAATTACCGAGGCTTAATTAGTATCGGGGGCTAAACCTCCACGGGGCACCTGCAATCTTAATTCATATGCTGACAGGGAGGAACAAGTGTTAATGTGCTGTATTTATGTTAATACTCCCAAAGTGAATGTGTGCGTGTGAAGTTATTTTGCATTAAATGCCTTCCCTCACAATTAAAGCTCATAAAAGACCTCAAAGTGTAGTACATGTGTATGTGCATATTTGACAACTATATAGATTCAGAAAATAAACAGAATTTATCTTGATCATTTAGAGAAATGTTCATCTTCAAAACAAAAATGAAGATCTTTAAAAAGAAGCTCAAGCTTCAAAAAGTCAACACTGTAAAAGTAATCCACACAAATATTTATTTTTATTTTGTGTGTGTGTGTAAACACATGCTAGACGAACAGGTCTTTGTGAAACGAGCTATTCTGTATTTTTTTTTTACATTGTTTACATGTGTCATCTTATGCCTCATGACTGGGCAATACCAAAAGGTCAACATCAAATAACCAACAATAAACCTCCAAAAATGCATGTGAGAAAGAAGTTCAAGTAGCTTTTCACAACTGTTGTTTTTACAAAATTACCCTTGCACCAATATATTCCACTGGTGAAGATTTTTTTTTTTTTCAGTTTGCCCTCTTGTTCAGGAAAATTAATGTCTATGTGCAGAATATAATCCATCACACACTGAAAGCAGAGGTCATTCAGGAAATGATAGCAGGTAAGATTAGGTCTCTACCACAGAGACATTCACACACACACACACACACACAAACACATGTGCATGAACACACCACAATCCAGGAACTTCCTCGCACTCCTTACCTTGACTTTGCCAAGTGCACAGAGGAGAAAACTCTCAAGGTTTCTGTGAAGGAGATTCTCACAGACAAAGTCAAATCCCAAACTTTCTCTTAAAAAAAAACAAGTACTGTGGCAGTACTATAGTAATATCCTTGTACTTTGATGTATACATCATAATACTAAACGATTACCACAACAGCATTTGCTTGGTGGCAAAAGTTTTATTTCCCTTTTTAATTTCACCCTATAGTGTGGTCTGATGTACAGTTATTACGATGAAATTTCCGTAATGTAGATCTGTGCTGCTCACGGGTCTATAGGGAATCAGTAAAGCTATTCAAGGGAAAAGTATTTACACACACACACACACACACACACACACACTCGGCTGGTCAATACTGAATCAAAGTGTACTGGGCCATCCCTGCATAGAGATCACACATTAATCCCATGCATTAATTATTGACACTAAATTTAATTTGAAAAGCAAACGTACACCAATCCACTGGTCAGATTTTAATAATGCAAACAGGCAATGCAGGGCGTAATCATATTGCTATTGATTAATATACAACAACTAAGGGTAGTCAGGCATACATGATAACCCATAAACATATCAGAGACTACATCACTAAACGCACTGGATTATGGGTACAACACATGTATGATCCTCTGAATCTCCTATTCTTAGTGATTCGTGAAATAACAATACAAATAAAATAATATTTAAAAAAAAGAAACAAAACATATTTTATAAATCATTAGTAATGTGTTTTGTCTCACCAGTAAATGTTTGTTTTATTTTTTGTTTAAATTGAAGTTAGTGAAAATTAAACGTACAACAGAAAAAACGCAATGTTAGCGATTACGTAAAGAAACCACAAAACTGCAATATTGTTTTATTCTATTGTTTCTTCATATGAATATTAGTAACACTGTTTTGTTTTATTGATTATTTTATTTGGAGTAAAACTGCGTTTTGTTTATTTATTTGTTTACAGTAACGTTCAGGATTTTTTATTTATTTCATCAGTGTGTTTGTTCTTGTGTTTAAGTAATATCTGACATTAGTTGTCTAAAGATTTTGATGTACAATCAAAAAAAAAAAAAAAAACGTTACATGACTCCGTAAACAGTAGAACAAAATGTTTCTGATAAAATCCAACTGAACGATAGAACAAACAAAAAGTTACCAAAAATATATAAACAAACAAGCGAACAAAACATTACTGACACAAACTTATGTGTTACTATTCGTTACATATTGAAACAAGATAAAAAGCTAAATGTTACTATTTGTCACATTGTTTACATTATCAGTAGCAACGGTGTTTTGCTACATTTTTATTTTTTTTTTTTATTGTTTTGATCTTTTTCTTTCACATAATTGTCAGTAACTTGTTAGTTGTAGTGTTTACGCCGTTTATATCATAATAAAAATAAAAAAAAAACCTCTTGCCAGTTCTAAAAAAACTAAACAAAACACAATGTTACAGATATACTAGAAAGCTGTTACTGACAATTACGTAAGCAAACAACAACAGTATTCAAACTAACAAAACAAACACACTGCCAGTAGTGACAAAATGAAAAACAAACAAACACTGGGAACAGCGTTGTGTTTAAATGTCAGCGACATTGTGTTTTTGATCAATAATATAGTGTTCGTTTACATCAGCCGTTTAAAAAATACTGCCGTTATCACATTTCTGTTTATATAATCATCAGTAGCATTTATTTTATTGTTTATGTTATCATGTACATCAGTTGTCAACAAACATACGATGAAAAGTAAAGTAAAACGAAACAACGTTACTGACAATTATGTGATCAAACAACAGAACACGGCGTTAAAAAAAGATGTTACCAAGGATCAAGCAAACAAGCACAAGAACAAACAGTGATGACAGAGGTGAAAATGAAGCTACTGTATGTCCTATACACAGTCTCCTTAAAATAACTCTACTTATCTAATGTGGGACAGAGGTATGGGCCTGTAAAGAACGCCCTTCAATGAAAAGAGACAGAGATGGAGAGAGTGTGGAAAAAGAGCGAGATGGCTGGAGATCATCTTTAACACTTAACAATGACCGGAGCAGAGGCAGTTTACCTTCTGCCACGGGCTGTTATGAATAGAGGCCATCAGTCTGTCGCTCAAGAAAGAGCGGGAGAGGGAGACATCTCAGCTCGTTGATTTATGAAAATAATGAAATATGTATGGCTGACAGCTTGAAGGATCACCGTTGAGGTTTTATTCTAATGCACTTGTCCTCTTTGCAAATCACCCATCACCCGTGTCAAGTCAAGCCGTTTTTCCACGGCCACGCTGAAAGCCACCCATAAAGAGGATGGACCACTGGTGGTGGCCGTGTTTTAAAAGCCTGATATTGATGTCCGTGTTGGGCGAGATTTGGAAACCCGAAGGCAGAAAGCCTCTGTAGCAGCAACTAAATGTGCCGAACTGACTCAGCAAAAGCCCTAGTGTGAAAGCACTCTAAAAACAACAGGTTTCTATTCGTGCTAGACTTGTGCTTCTTGGGCGATAAAAGGTCTTGGAATGACATGAGGATGAGTAATCACTTTAAAAAAAGACAAAATACGACTGTTTTTAATTTTATAAGATGTTAACTAATGTAAACTCCTTCTGTTGGCGCCCATTCATTGGAAAGGGTGCATTGCTGAGCAAATAACGATACATTATTTCAAATCATCTTGGATGGTCTGAGGGTGAGCACATTTTAAGCAAACGCTCATTTTTGGGTGAACTATCCCTTCAACTGCTACGCTACGACAAGAACAGGCTAATTTACATGAGTACCCCGAGCAAACAACCTGAGCTCGCTTCATAAAGAAATAGACGGCATAAAAAAGCGTGGCAACAAAAGATATCATTTCATATCAGGTTCAAATTCGCGCAGCAACAATTTGACCAATATTTACTTAGCATGGCCTCTTCACGTTAGCAAAACCACCGCCTCCCCGTTCTTTTCATGAAGCGCTCAACATCGCCACAGCTGTCTCTCTAATGCACGACATTAGCTAAAGCATCTCTTTAACAAATCCGATTAGGAAAACCTCATATTAAAAGCCTTTCACATAACAAAGCGCCTAAACCCGTATGAAAGCCGCAATATCGCTGCGCGTGGCGGCCCACCTCGCTAGCCGTTAGAGCAAAGTGCTGGCACTGTAATCTAATAGATATCGTATTGCTAGCAGCAGTCCGTTGCGTGGGGAGTGGCGCTCTTTTCAATGGACCCTAAATGGGGGATGAATAGAGTCAGGCATCCTGAAGGACGCCTAAACTTAATTTGAGTGAGTTAAAAGGTTGGAAATGGTATTGAGCTGCTCCGCAGGGGCCGGGGGCGTCAGCGGGGCCGTATAGCCGGAGTTTCAATGGCTTCATGTCCTGTTAAAGTCCTCCTCAGACCCAGCTCATTTCTTTTAAAAGCCCGAGCAGCACCTTTAAGGATTATTAAAACCGTGCGGGAGGTTAGCGAGTGGAACCGGCGAGCGGCGGGGCTCTGGACGGACCCCTGGCTTTCAGCGTGGCAATGCGGGGACGGACCATCTCTCCAGCAGATAATGGTAATGATGATGGGTGCGATAGCTTTGAATCAATACGCCTCTTAAACTGGATCCATTGTTTTGAGATATATTACATCCTCCTGTCAGCTTCTGTAAGGCCCTTCTGAGGGATAATGTACACAGCGATCCCATAGGCCCGAGCGGCAGCATTGTGCTGTGCGTCTCGTTAAATGGTGTAATAACGAGCTGGGCCGAGGGATGCTGGGACTCTCTATGAGAACGCTGATCTTAAGTGGATGATTCAAGCTGAGACACTTCAGCCGCAGTCGATAGCGTTCCGACGGAATGTGGCCCACTTTACCACCACAAGGCCTTTCATACGAGGAAATGTACACTGAACACACCGGCAGAAACCTGCAGCAGAGATTCAGGCCATCATAACCAGTGGTCTGAGTGAAAGTGCAATGACACTGGATTAAAACGTTAAAACATATGCAGATTTTAGAGTCGGAACTACTATTATTATTGCAGAACGATCTGGAAAATATGCATAAGCTCATTATTTTTCCCTCCCGCAATCAACATCACTTGTATTTTTGATATATAGAGACACAAAGTCTCGCGCGATAACCATGAAGATCCATCTTTATTTTCATAAAAATACATGTTTATTAATTTATGCTTTTCACAAATCCCATACGAATTATTATATGAATCATTATTTCCTAAAATACCAAGTGGCACCACATTTTACAGCCAAGCATGTTCATTTTTTATTTAATGATCATTTAGAAATATAACTTATCTTATATTTTAAGATTATTACTGACTTTAAGATTTTGATTTGATTTTATTATTTTATTTTTAATATATATTCATACAAAGTCATGTGGTGCAACCGATACATGAAAGTAATATATGAAATATTCTCCATAATCAGTATAACAAGTAACAATGTCTGTATTTTCACACATTCTCCCTCATATTCTTTCACACAGCCTAAAGTTAGGGGTGTATGCTTATCTTATTATTATTATTATTATTATAAGTATTATTTATTGTTGTTGATTATTCATGCATGTACGTCTTTGCGAAAATCATACAATTTGGATCATGCAACAACAAGAAGAAAATAAGTATGACAAAAAGCCCACACGACTGAATTCTCAAAAATGTACAATAGTTACTGTGATAACTTGCTGGTTTTATTCTCTGCACATTGGTCACAGCACAAGACTTTCTTTTAGATCATTTTTTCTTTAATGTTAATAAAAAGGGAAGCGGTAGTATTTTTTCAGCACTGTTCTGAAATTATTTAACTCACACTAAACAAACAAAAAACTAAACATATATTAATTTATAACACGCTCGTCACAGAAAAGGTGTATCGAAGTCATTGTATGTGTGAACCCATTACCATAATTCCTGACGTGGTGAATTTAGTGAGAAGAATAACAATATTACTACGCCAGAGCGTACAGGCCCAATCTAGACGTGGAAGACGAGACCCTCAGCTCTCGGTGATTCATTATGGTAATGCTCTCTTACTGCAAAATGCAAAACTCTCCCACTCCTTTAATTTATTATTTACAAGTACTTTTTTAATTACCGAAGTGCTTGTATAGCTTTTGTAAGTCAGACATGTTTTAAAAAGCACTTCAAATGTGTTTTCAGATATAGCATGAATGCATAAATGAAAATGAAGTATACAAAACGGGGGGGTGCGAGCCGATCTTTGCTTCGGTTAGTTATTTAGGACTTCCTCAGCTCACGCATAAAGAGTATCTACTTCTGCTTCAAATAGACTGTCAGGATGCGGATTTATGAAGAACGGCTACTTTGTATGCCAGCGGTGCAGCATCAGACCTGGGCTCTGAGAAAATTCACACGTTTTTATAGATTGAATAATGGCCAGCATAAAAACGGTTTCATAGCGGGATAAATCATATGTCAAAATACAACCCATGTAACATCATGTAATTTAGCCTATGAGAATTACGTGCGTACTTTTCGACTAAAGACTCGCCCTCTCTGCATCTGTGGATAAATGTGGAACTTAATCGCATACATGCTAATTTATTAGGAGATTTAAAATATGCATAAATATTGAATTAATCATTTATAATAGATCTTTATATTAACGGGTGTCTTTGAAGTTTTAGATGTACAAGATCTTCCCCGTAGAAAACGTCCCCTGTGGACATTTTAAATTTACTTTGACATCATCTCGGCGCCGGATGTTTTATGAATATTCAAATGTACGGACACGGTTAGACAAAAGGAGGGAAAGACCCAGAATGACTTATTCCTCGCGCAGAAGAAAGGCTGTAATAGCGGCTGTCGTAATGGCTGCGCCGTACCACTTTTATTCATTTGCTTAGATATTTTACTTTTTATGGCGCATAGCCATTTAAAGGGACTCTCTTTCCTCTTCTGAATTTGGTCCCAGGTGACTGTACATCATTACCAGAAAACCTCTCTATGCATTTATGCATCTGTTTGCTGGATTCAGGTTTGTCCAGACAAGGACATAATCACTGATGAAACATGTCCAGAAGACTTCCCCGGTGACATCAGAAAGAAACATCAGACGGAATAATTCAATGCTACCAACATTTCAGTCTCATTAGGGCGGGAGATGGATGGAAATGCAAAGCCGATGGCCAAACAACTCTGCATGAAGTCCAAAGGTCCGATGCATTGCGGAAATGATTCTTTGGTAAAAACGCGAAAGGAGAAATCAAGAAGAATGCTCATGCTGCTCTTTTCCACACAGTGAAAGGGTACAGTGACCAGAGCCTGTTCAGTTAGGTGTGTAACTCGATTCACTCAGCTACTTAAGACCATTATACAGTAACTGAAAACGCATCGCTTGGACAAAATACTGCAGGTGTCCTTCTGAAATCTCTTCATACAAGCAAAATAATGCTTTGTCTGTGCCGTTTCCATTAAAATGAGAGGCAACTGCTGCATTTTAGGCATGATCCAAACAAAGTCGCCGGGTACATGAGACACGAACGCTTTTTAATCTAAATTAGGTTGTATAATTTTGTGATCTGAATTAAAAACAAAAGGGTCTGACTTCATTTTTGTGAAACTATACGTACAAAAAATCCACATGAGACGGAAACTGTAGATGAGCTGAATGAGACACAGATTCACTCTCTGCCAGTAGGTGGTGTTTATGTAACCGTTTCCTTGGTTACTGCTGTAAACACAGCAGCGCTACGCTCATGAACTTTTTTCGGCAAGGCGAAAATAAAAATAACGCGTACACTTTTCTAAAGACAGTCAGTTCCCTTTAGAGATTCGTATTCATTTGGCATCTCCACCGATTTGAATCGGCATATTTTCAACTGGCTCATGGTGAATCATGTCAAAAGTATCATAAAATCAACTCATACGACTTATTTCCAAAACATTCAAACACCATTTTACAGTTTTTAAAAAAAACGATATATTTAACAAACATTCAACGCAAAAAAAAATCCACACTGGTACTTCAACACCACATAGAGAAAACCAAAATAAATATAATATAATCCTTAGTGTCGTTATCATAAAAGTGCCTTTGAGCATGTGCTGAATCCTCTGCACTCTGATGCTTTAAATTATAAAGCTAATGAAAGCAGGGTGGATTTTGATTGGCTCGCAATGTCTGTATTATACATCAGATGTAATAAATGGCTCTGAAAGTGATTTCAATGACATTTTATCTATGTCTTTATCATGCTATTGTTTCATATTGTTATCTGTATAGTTTTCATGCTCTGTGTCAAAAGGCCTTATTGGTCTAAAAATGTAAACTCTAAAAAGGTATAAATGTATCAATAGTTTATTTATTTATTAATTTATGATCTTCTCAATGCATATTGAAGTTAAATAAGCCACTTAATAACTTAATAATAATATTAAATAAATATTAAATCTAAACAAAAATTAGTTCATAAGCAATACGTTTATTTTCATTTTACAAACATTAAAGGAACATCTTGGACGTGACAGATGCGCATAACAACAACAACAAAACTTCATTACATTTTTGTGCTAAATTTAAATATAATATTTTTTGGGGAAAAAAGAAACCCTTGAATGAAAAATGTTGCCATTTGTTGTCAGTATTGTCTTCATGCAACTGAATGGGAATGAGAAGCCAGCAAATTTTGCTATTCCACTTCGTTGATAACAGAACAGTTCAAACTTGGCTACAGTGAACATTATTTAGAGGTTAATCCATTACAATAATCTACATATAGTCTTGAAGGCATAATAGTAAAAAAAATAAAATAAAACAATTAATTTAAAAAAGTGTGTTTAACAGCAGCACTTATCGAAAGTGAAAAATTGTAAAATAAATGTACATTTAATTTAATTTAATTTTAAATAAATAAATAAATAAATGATGCACATTTTAGCATTTGTAAGAAACTCTGATAAATACAAGTGATCTTCAGGGGGAAATAAATAAATAAAGCACTTGTGTAGAACACTAACACTCCATCCATACATCTTCACCTTGTCAATCCGGGAAGTCCAACAATGAACTTCAACAGATTCAGCCTCCATAAATGATAACAATGGAAAGAAAAATAGTCCTCTGTCACTTCTGTAATGTATTCTCCATTTAGCATACAGCCAGTGCGGGCCGAGCATCTCCATCACGCGGGAGAGTAGAGCGTGTGTCGGAGCGCTCAGGGCACTTCCTGAAGGACACCACGATTCATCATAAAGCTCTCTGATGGATCACACACACATTCGGAATGAAAAGGCCCAAGTCACAAAACAAAAGCAGTATATCGTGGAAGCGCCTGCCCCACACTCTTAATCACGCGGGAGAACTTCTGTTAGATTTTTTCGGAGTCTGTTTGATTGATTGATGATGCTTCGGAGAGGAACACACTTATTGTGGAAACCTAATAAGGAGGAGACTGGTTTTACATGTGAGGTGATGAATCTCTTTATCGGTGAAAGGTCATCTTTCACCACGCAGAAGGTCCAGAAGATATGCATCAGCCCTGTTGCATCACCTCGTAAAAACAGACATCAAAAGAGCAGGAAAAGAAACTCAAAAGAGCTCGTATACGCTTCCTCAGCACTTCAACAGAGCAGAGAAGACTGACCGTCATGTTTAATCACTTCCTGTCAGGACGGTTCAACATGAGCTCAAACTACTTGCAGTCATACATTTTTTGCATTCATAAAAAAAAAAAAAAAATGTATGTGGTTCAAATTTGCTATTTAAAACAGACAGCTATTTCCTTGCTGTTTGGACATAAACAAATAAACTAAGAATGATTTGTGGTTAAAAAAAAAAATAATAAATGTAAAATAATAATAACAATAATAACAACAACATTTTTAGTAGTAGTAGTAGTAGTGGTATTAAATGCATTTATTTATTTATTTATTACATTCCTGTTTTTTGATTGATTGATTGATTGATGATGATAATAATAATAATAATAATAATTATTATTATTATTATTATTGTCTAGGTGTTAAGGTTTTTTGTCTCTCAATTTCATCTCTCTCTCCAAGATTTATTTACTTTAATTATAATAAGTAAATTAATTAAAGTTGGTTTTTTTGTGCGTATAATACGATGCGTTTATGTTTTGTTGTTTAAATTATAAACAAAACAAAGCAAACCAAAAATTATTTTCCACATACTGTACATTTTTCTGAAAAAGTGAGGTGTGCTCTGATTGGCCAGCTATCCAGTGCGTTGTGATTGGTCGAATACCACAAACGTTTGGTGGAAATGTTACGTTCCTTACTATAACATGATGCCACGTCCTGGCGCTATGACACCAAAACAATCATGTTTTTTTTGATTGATTGATTTAAAGACATTTTAGAAAGGCTGCATTACTTGCTGTATAACAGCAACCTAAACCAGTGCATAAACAGCTGTTTGACTGCTGACGAACAGCACAAGCAAATATTACGTTTTGAATTTGATGGCTTAAAGTCATTGAAATTACATGTAAATATAAAACGTAAGTCACTGTTATTACCACAGAGGTCCTTTTGGTAACTACTGTTGTGACTGGGAAAGGTGATCTAGAGTGATGAAAAGATCAAGGAGGCGGAGGATAGCAGAGAAGGCAGTGGCCAGGTGAAAAATGAGGATGTCAACCTGGTGTTGCAAGGTTAGCACATACTCTAATGGAGAGGGGCATCTGAGAGGTGAGGACTGAACCGAAGCGAAAACACCCGTGCACACAGAGCTAGGAACAAGCAGGGATTTCACGATTACATTTAATTCAGATTCGGATCAAGAGGTCTGTTTCAATTCTGCTATCATCACCTGGTTGTCTTCGGTATAACATCTTTTCAGTCACGTTTCAGCCTTTGCTCTTCTGAATATGGCAACAGTTGGACTATCATGCTTGTAAACAACAGTGGAAACGGCCTGATTTACAATTGTGTATCCCATCAGTTACAAAAGAGACGTGTCTAGAGGCACTTGGTGGCACAGACAGTTTTACTGACACTAAAGAAAAGATTCAAAAGCAACCCCCAGGGAGCTCAGACAGCAAAAAACACATAATACTGATTGACAACAACATCATAAGAAAAGTGAGAACAGAAGAAAAAGAAGAAAAACATGTATCAGTTCAGGGTTTGGACGTCTTGTGCGATTCATACATTTAATAACTTAAATATGATTTTTACATTTTGCATATTAAAATAATTTAATATATTTTGGGGGATAACACCAGTGTTATCCAACAGTCCTGATGTCAAAAAAGAAAAAAAGTCTCATTAATACAATTTAATTTTACAGTAACTGGCGTACTATTTTATTATAAATTCATTTAAAATAAAACTTTTATAATATAAATAACAGCCTTTATTGCAACCGATTCATGTGGTATGGCAAATAAAGAACCAAGCAAAAACAGAAAAACTATATAAAACAAAAGCAAAGCAAACAAAACGAAACAAGGTCAAATATCTTAATGAGACAAAAAACAAGTAAAACAAAACAAAAATAAAACAATATAAAAACAGAACGTTTAAAATGCCATGAGGTGATATATGGTATACCGTGCAATGGTTATGAACTCATCAATTAATTCATTTATGATAACTGATCACACACACACACACTCAAGATGAAACCAGCATGAATACAGTTTCCAAGAACTAACTGTTACAAAGTCAAAACCCTGCACCATCTGTCCACAGATGCCCCACAGATGTAGACATGAGAGACACTGGCGCACTGATGGATTCTGGGAGCCTGAGATATGTGTAAGTGCTCAGGTGTAGATGAACCGAAGAAGAGCTCTAGCCTCAGAACTCCTCCTCTACTGTCAGCATGTCAAAGCTCGTGAGGACCGCATCCATCACATCACCGGCACGTATGACGGATTTCCATCCGAGACGCCGCTACAATCCCCAACTTACTCATCGCTAATACGCATCGCTCCGCTTTCCCGCCTTTTCTCCGTTCCTTCCCCGTCTTTGTCAACCTTACTGCCAGAAAAAAACAAAAGCAGGCGCATCTCTTTCGGCGTTCTGAAATATTCAGTACCTTCAGATTCGCAATTTGCCGCACGACCTCAAAGTCTGACCCACAGAAGCGCAACTCTGAACGAGACAGCCGAAGCTGTTTGACAAACATGAAGATCTAGAGGTTATTCTAAGACACAGCGAGGGCCGGTTTGATTTCGAGCGCGGAGAAACGCTTCCGCCGTCTTACAATCTTTCTCAGGGTTAAAGGCTAAAGGATACGCGCACCTTTGTGAAGGCTAGGACGAGGTTAGGACGTGGGACTCTGTGGGTTGCCGGAGCAGAGGGGTTAATAGTCCAGTGAAGACATGGCTGGCACCAGTGAGTTGCACTAATACACTTGGCAGCCAATTCAGTGTCAAAGCGTAATTCCCTGAGGGCTGGAAGGACACTACGTAATCTGTATTCAGCCCTGACATTGTCCACATCTGATACGGAACATTAGCTGCTAACTCCCTCTATAGACTAGTGTCCTTCAGTTTATATTACTTTATGTTAATAGAAAAAAATTACATACAACATCATTTGTCATAGTTACGGCAGCCAGTGGATGGCTGATTTAAATGCATGTGTTTACTGTTAGGGGAGGGACGGGAGTTGTCTCTTTTGGCCTTATTGATCTTTGATCCATTCTCAACCTCCCCTGCCCTGAACTGTTTTATTTAGCCTTTGGTGACAGGCAGCTTTTAGAGCTGAACTCTGTCTGGACAGGCTATTGAAAGCAGAGCCACTTGACGACGACGTAAGCTGCCTGAAAGAGTTATTGATTGGTCAGCACTTTTTTTTAGGTTGGTACCTGGTTTGCAACACTCAAACTGATCTCATTCTACCTCACTTTGTCCAAAACAATCCGGTTTACTGAATTATTCTTACTGATTATTCGTGATTAATCACGTCCAAAATATAAGTTTTTGTTCGTAAATCGTTTGACAACGTTTTTTCTCACAAGTCAGTGGGGGTTCTGAATAAAGACATTATAATAATAAATAATAATAATAATAATAAAGCTCATTTTTAGCTTCTGATGATGTCTTCTGATGATTCAATTAAAGTGCCCCTATTATGCCATTTAGAATATTGGAAACATAATAGGCACACTGGCTTCAAGATTCAACACTGTAGATGAAATGGCTGGTTGGTTGGATGTTTGGATGGATGGATGTGTGGCTGAGTTCATAATGAGATCTCTAGAGTTTCAGAGAAGCAGGTGTAACACACAGATTTTGTATGCGACCGCAATCAAACTGAAAAGATCTAAATACTCATGAGTCTGTTAGTAGCAACTCCAAGGCCTAAAATCGTCCAGTTGTGTGTAATTCAGAAACGGGGCTAGAAATAACTGCTCAAGAAAAGAAACAAGATCGCTGGCACCTCAAGCAAAACTGTTGGAGGCTTCATCCAAATTGCTCTGTTAAATTTCACCGCTGTCCAAGACAGGGGTGTCCATACCTCCTTCTGGGCCACTGTTCTGCACAGTTTAGCTCCAACGCCAATCAAAACACCTAATCCAGATAATCAGCGTCTTACAGATCACCAGAAATGTCCAGGTGAGTGTGTTTGAGCAAGAATCTACAGGACCTCTGCCCTCCAGGTGGACACCCTTGATCAAGGAGAAAGGAGACCAGGGGCCAGTTGCATGAACTTAGCCTTCATGTTAAGACAGTGTCTTAAGAGCTAGTCTGACCAACTAGCAGTCAGCCAAGAGTAATCTGTTTTCATTTTTGGATTCAACTTAGAATGATATACATTTTCATGTAACTGAAAAAAAAAAAAAAAACTGACCAGTCTTAAAGAAACATTGAGCTGACTAACTTTTAAGACTAGTCTTAACCTTTAATGCAGCCGGCCCCAGGAGTCTGAGGAGACTTCACTTGTGACATCTTTATGGGTTTTCTTTCAATTGCAAATCCTTTTGATGTGCTCACTATTTGGAGTTATGTTTTCCACACTGTATCTTTCTCTTCCGATCCGACTGGGGGATAAAATACGGCCCACTTTCCCCTGTCACTGGGTTTCTATTGGTCTGCAGGTCATTTTCCTGTCCAAGATCCAGACAAACACCCTCTTGACTTAACGTTCATTTCGATCGACTGACTCTCTCACTCATAAGACACACATCCGTCTCCGGTGTCACACTCGTGAACCCAGACGACCTTTAACCCCCCACTTCCTCAAAGCATCAGGGTGATGGCACTAAAGGAGACAGACAGGTTAGTCAGATAGCAATCAGTGTGATCAATATTGTCTACGAACCCTGATGCAAACATGCTAATGCCGCCGAGCTGCCGGGAGCCAATTTACAAAAAGTGTACACACACATTCGCACGCGCCAAAAACAATTAGGAAAGTCATTCAAATTCGCTTCATTGTTGTTTTACCTCCTCTACAGTCAGATGTTATTGGTAAAATTCACCTCGAATTCAAACAAAGTTCGTTGATGGTTTCTGTGATAATCTGAGCGTGCCGTCTTAATTGAAGTATCTTCTGCTAATTTATAGTGTCTAATTGTTCTACCCTTAATTAAAAAGGCTTAGCGCAGCATCACGCTGAGATAGTCCTCATAACGCTGATTGGATAGCGCTAATTAGATTTAATTTGCAATTATTTTCACACACAGTTGTGTTAACCTTTATAATGTAGCCCCGCCAACGCCCACCCACTCACAAGAAGGATTACAAACGCTGTTTAACTAGCAGAATAGAGCTCAAGATCAAGCTGTTATGTGCGGGCTACACGAAGATAAGTGATGATATGATAATAATGTGGGGAACGCTAAAGACATCTGGTTAGCATGTTTTCCTTTGAATGAAAAGTCAAATAAATTCCATTCTATTCTAAATTCTAATTCTATTCTAATTCTGTTTTCCTTACTTTATTTGTTTTCTTGTTGTTAGGCCTTTGTATCCATGTTTGTGTATTTGTTTTTGTTTTTTTAGTCAAATAAAATATTTCTAAAAATGTCTACTTGATATCTTTTCATTTAACACAAAAGGTATATATTTAAATCATCTTTTTTGGGTCTTTATTAAAGTCATATTATGATTAATTGTGATTAATTAAGGCATCATGTAATTAATTAGATTAAAGAAACATTATAGACTGACACACTTTATATTTAATAAATAAACATAATTTACTTAAATATATACATGCATGTGTTTTATACATACATAATACATTTATACATAAAATAATATACACAACAACTTATTTTGGATGTGATTTTTCGAACGATTATTTGCGATTAATCACATCCAAAATGTTTTTATGTCTATAATTTTATGCACATATTTATTATGTATATATAAATACAAATACATGCATGTATAAATTTAAGAAAAATATGTTGGTATAGTAAATATTTATTTATATGTAATATAAAATATAAGATATAAATGTATATACATGCAAATATTTTTTTAAATTTGTGTATTTATATATACATAATAAATATACACAGGACACATAAATACATAGCACAAAAAAAGATTAATCGTTTGGCAGCACCAATATATCTGTTTTTGTA